>NJDC01008326.1:7751-23279 GCA_002245475.1 Calephelis virginiensis | reverse complement strand
TAAGCAAAATTTTGCTTAGACAAGCAATGTGTTATTCGGAGTCCTCCGTGTAGACTAGAACATCTGCCGTTCTGCCTGCCTCCTAGTAGCCCTCAAGAGGCGAGCAGAGCCGAAGTGGCTCATTATCAACAAGACCACTGGTGGTAGAGTGCTGTGTAGCAACTTGCCAGGATAGGAATCTACCGCCTTCCTTATTCCTGCCGCCATAGTGACAAAGTCATGAGGGCTGATTATGTATCTCAGTTGCCAACTCAAAATGGTAAAGTGTACATCAAATAGCTGTCAAATGACGTGTTTTATATTTGCTATCTCCAGTGACCAACAGAAATACAGTAGAGATAGCAAACACAAATGACGTCATTTGATGTACACTTTTGCAGTTTGAGTTGGCAACTGAGATACATAATCACTCCCATGTTCAAAGCCGGAAGGTAGAGCACTCGGTAGACTTGCACAATTGGTCTAAAACCTCCGCTATGCAAAGACACACTTATATGGTGACTATACGCTGCCGTCTCTATCTTTTGCTTCAAAAAATTGTATAGTTTGTTTGTTTGTGTTATGCTAAAAATGACTATTAAATTAAATGAATACGAAACTTTAATGTCATTTATTATCCTAAAATTATAATGGATCATATTCATTGAGTATTTATTCTTTTTAAATACACATGTTCCGATTTCCACTGTAACTTGAAAAAAATCGGTAATAAATTTTGTTGATCAATTATGGCACGACACTATTTATGAATCGCAAAAAACTGACAACATTGCTAATGTCAATTTAGTCTCTGAAATTAAAAAACAGGCTATAATTGTTTAAAGATAATAAACAAACACAAAATGCTGACAATCAACCGTTGGTCACAATTTACCATGGGGAGTCCACAGCTGTTAAACAATAGGCAGCCATTTTTATCCCTAGTATAAGTCCTTATTCTCTCAAAATTGGCAGGATAACTCTTATCTTGAGTATAACTTCTTAATCTATGAATAAACAGTTGGTGCAATGTAAGTATGGCTACCCAAGAGTAAATTGCACGTTTACACTTTGAATAAAACTTATACCAGGTTGGTGAAATTGGCTCTTAATAAGACAGTATCTATAAAAAGTTAGATCAAAACTGGGCAAGTGGTTTTCCCGTGAAACACAAATAAACAGTGTAAACAACCCTGAAATATATGATTGTAACGTCAATGTTAATCCTACTAATATTATAAATGCGAAAGTTTGTATGTTTGTTACAAAAACTACTCAACAGATTTGCATAAAATTAGGCACACACGTTGAAGGTAACTTGGATTAACATAAAGGATAGATTTTATCCCAAAAAAATTCCTGTGGGACCATTAACTATGCGGGCAACAGGTAGAAAATACATTAATTACAGTATGTATGTAAAATTAATGAAAAATCTGACCTAAGCCTCTGATGGTTGATGTTATTAGGTGTAGATATGATGAGCTGTCACTAAATATGATGAATATCTCAATGTTCAAATAGTTCTTACAAATTTGTAAAATTTAAGTTCATTGTTATGGTTTCAGAGTAAATTATTTGTGCTATTCGAGCATAGTGCAGGGTTTGCCCTATTTCGTGTCACGGAGTTTGAAGAGCTAGCAGCTTTCTTGCCACAAGTGGAAGAATCTGTCACTGATTTACAAAGGTTCAATTCTGTGGTGACGTTAATTGCATTTCAACCTTTTAAATCTGCTGTGGTTGCATTGGAAAACATTAACGCAGTTTCTGAGGGTAAAATTTGCCTTTAATTTGCTTTTCTATTGTAGTAGTAATCCACTTCTCTTTGTTTGATTTTAATTAGTAAAAATGTTTAGGAGGCATCCAATTTAAGCTTTGATATCATACCAGAGCAAGATAAAAGTAAGTAGTACTGGCAGGATATTGGCAGTAAAAGTAAATGCAGTAATACTAATAGTTATGTCACATCTGAAATAGGCTTCTACCGTTGAATCTCCTTGGTACCTACTACCTAATCATATTGGAGCATAGTTTTGTAAAGTCATTTATTTATTTATTCCAAAATTTTTATGTTGTTAGTTGAATTGTCTTTTTAAATTTTTATATTTTTTAGGTATAATACCAGATGACCTGAATCTGTTCCTTGAAGGTGCTCTGCCAAAACGCAAAAAGCGAGGCAAATGTACTCTGGGAGTGTCAGACTCTAAACTTGGTGCAGCGATAAGCGAGGCACTGGAGATACCATGTACTCATACTGGCGCTGTTCCGGAAATTATACGAGGTCATTAAATTTTATTTAAAATAAGAAATTTAAATAAATGTAAGAGGTATTAGATTTGATTTGATTTGTAAAAAGAATGTATTCTCCTTTCAAAAAAGTTAAAATACGTAAGAAATGTAAGCACTAAATACCGATCTTATAGAATAACTGTAATAATCCTTTTTGCACGGTCATACGATGTATGATAATTTACTGTCACATACATGTGTCCTGTTACCTAGTCATTTGAATAAAATCCTAATGGGTTGCCGCATTTTTTGGCAATTTCAGGTGTCCAGGAGTCTCTTGATTTTGGGTCTTGACAGTTATGTTACACTGTTATTAACCTTCACATGGTTGAAGTGAACAAAAATTTATTATTGAATCCTCATGACAACATAAACTTCTTGTTTGTAATAAAATATGAAGTACATAATTGAAGTGTATATTATCTTTATTTTGCTAAAAAATTCCATGTATATTACTGCTAATGTTGTAAAAGTGAGTGTATGTGTATTCCATTTTCATATGAAAACAACTGCCCTGTTATTGAGTTTCAGTATACAAAATAGCCTATGAGCTATTTTGATCCTGATTTCTCTGCACATTCCCACAAAAGTGTTAAATAACTATAAAATGAAGAAGAAACTTCAGGCAGTGTTGTGATTATTATTTTTTCAACAGGTATAAGGCATCATTTTCATGCTCTGATCAAAGGTCTCACTCTCAAGGCATGCAATGTAGCTCAGCTTGGTTTGGGCCATTCATACTCCAGAGCGAGAGTTAAGTTCAACGTACATAGAGTTGACAACATGATCATTCAGTCTATTGCCTTACTTGACCAATTGGACAAGGATATTAACACATTTTCTATGAGAATAAGGTGAGCTACTGACTTTTTTATTTGCAACTTACAAGTGGGTGTCTTGAAGATATGAAATTCACATTGCCACAGAAATGTTAATAGATGATAACTTACGGCCAATATTAATAATCAATCCTAGTCCAAAATTGATATTTTGATCCATTTTTATGTTATCGCTTTATCTTATATATCTGTGCACAGGATAAACATGGGAATGAGGTATAGGATAGACTGGCGGATACGCAGCTATCTAGATTGCTTGAAATCCATTAGATTGAGATACATCATTAACATTGGCCGTTACTCAATATATCTAGACATATCACATGAATTATTGATTTAAATTCAAAAGTAAGCAAATTAATTTTAATATCTTTTAGTTGGGTTGTTTTACTAATGCCTAGAAAATAGAAATGCACATAGAACCAAAAATAATTTCCAAAAATGTATATGTAATTGTAACATATGTACTTAAGCTACTTATGAACTTAAGCTTTAAGCTGGATGTGTACCTTAGTGCAAGCTGTTTATTGATAGTTTTGACAGAGTGTTTTTTACTTTTGTATTTAATATGTCTCTTACATGGTAGTTATAAAAGCCATAAAGTAAAAAGAAGAAATCGAATATGACTCTTTCGAACCTGTAACACAGTGATAAAAAAAACCTCATGCTAAGATCATTCCATTGTGACGTAAAAAAGGACAAATTTGTTTTTAAAATATTGGTATGAATTTACATTCAGAAAATGGCACAAATTGATCTATTGCAAGTTCCTAATGGCTTGTGGTAATAAAATTGTGCTAAAGTAATGCAATTTGTTATTAATGTTTATTTATAAATGACAATAACAATTTGATACAAATTGATATTTGTAATTTGTCACAATAATAATCCCAATCAGAATATCCTATTAATATTATAAATGCGAAAGTTTGTAAGTATGTATGTATGGATGTTTGTTACTCTTTCACGCTCGAATGGCTGAACGGATTTGTCTGAAATTTGGAAGACAGATAGATTGTGACCTGGATTAACATATAGGCTATTTTTAATCCCGATCGCACACCGGGTTTCTGTGAAAACGCGGGCGAAGCCGCAGGTAGCAGCTAGTAATAGATAATGAAGGTACTGCTATTTCAATTAGTGTTTTGTAAGTTGGTATAACTGTAGGAAGCAAAAATGGATAAGAAATTTAAAAAACAAATAAGAAATAATCTCCATCTATAGCTACTAAAATAGAATAGTAAATATTATCATTACGTGAAGTGTCTTATGGTAATGGGATTGGCAAAGTTGAGAGTGTCAATTGTTAAGTGTCACAATTCTTACTGCCTACTCTCCATATTCATTTTTTTTCATTTGACGGCCTCGTTGGTCAAGTGGTAGCATACACGCCTAACTATATCAACCGACCGCAAGGATTGGGTTTGATTCCCACAGGGGCAGGCATATTTAATGATGAACATTTAGATGTGCGCATTTCCGAGTCTGGGTGTTTGTTAAATTTATTCTGGTATTATTGGTATTGTATTTATGTGTGTATTAGAATCGTTGACTAACATCCATAGCACAAGCATATAACTTGCTTTGGGGTTGGATTCAATTTGTGTGACTTGTCTAGGAATACTTATTTATTATTTAAATATACTGGTTTCACCACAATACAATTATTACAAAAGTCTGTAAAAAGCTCTGTCGTCCTGAGGCTTTAATGCTTTAATGATTAAGTTTGACACATTTTCCTATAGGAATTACTTGTAACAAAAACATTTCTCATACACTTTTTTTATTGGCTGTACTTCATAAACCGATACATGATATGGTTAACATTGACATCATAGCAGATAAACACTTCAAACTGTTTTTAATTATAATCATTAATGTATTTTTTGATTGATTGATTGTTTTTTGTTACAGAGAATGGTACTCATACCACTTCCCAGAGCTTGTAAGCATAGTCCCAGACAACCACCTTTACACAAAGTGCACAGAATATATAAAGGACAGAAAGAGTCTTTCTGAAGAGTCATTAGAGCCACTGACTGAGATTCTCAGTGATTCAGAGAAAGCTCAAGCTATATTGGACGCTGCGAAAATGTCTATGGGCATGGATATATCTCCAGTTGATTTGATTAATATCCAGATGTTTGCTAGCAGAGTTGTTGCATTGAGTAACTACAGGTATGTATTTATTAAAATTTTGTTGGTGGTAGATAATTGAAATATTTTAACCTCACTGGTTAAGGGTTCAACATATAAGCCATCAACCATCCAAAGGGCTCGAGTTCAATCGCTAGCAGAAGCCAACATTTGTATGATGCACATAGAAGTCTGTGTACTGGGTCTTGGTGCTTATTCATGTATTAGATAGTTTCGAAAAAAGATGAGGAATTAGAATATTTGTTTGACTACAATATTTTTTTAAGAATGATAATTGATTTTATCTTCATTTCTTAACCAATTTTAAAAATGTTTTTTTTTTATTTGTAAGAGCGTACTGCCACTATGTCTGGATCTGATGATGGAAACCTAGGGAAAAAATAATTTACTGATTTAAAATAAAGTCAGTTTTTTTTGCAATTTATAGAGATTAAATTATTTTGGTAGCTTATTTTTGCCTACTAATCTAACAATTGTTGTCGACTAACACCAGTAACTTACTAACTTTAGCATATAATTTGCCTACTTTGGAGTAAGATCAATAAGTTTTTTTTGAGAAATTGTTTCTGATATAAAATGTAATATATTAAAAAAAAATCTTGCAAGTTTGTGATTGGCACAAATTGATCTATCGCAAGTTTGTTATGGCTTGTGGTAATAAAATTGTGCTAAAGTACTGCAGTTTGTTATTAATGTTTATTTATAAATGACAATTAACAATTTGCTACAATTTACTTAAAAGTGTATGAATGAAGACATTTAAAGCTATTTGTAAGAGCGCCTACAGTCAACTTGTTTGAAAACCAATGTAATAAATCCAAACACAGAGACAGAATCAGCGAAATACTTTATTGATTTAAGGGTTACTTTGTTAAAATCCATTATAACCTTTATTTTGCTAATTCCATGGAACCCGTGTAACTTTTGTGGTGGGACATCTTCAAATTACAACTGAATGTGACAAGTCTAATGTTTTTATGGTTTTCCACTGAACCTAGACAGTGAATAAAGTTTGCAGAATTAGCAAAATAAAGGCTATTTCTACATCTGTCAGCAAAATGCTGCTAGTGTGTTATTCAAAAACAATATTAACAATGATAAGATGCTTCCATAAATTATATTAGAATGTTTTTGAAATTTTCCAATTCGCTCCCCTCCTAATGGATTGTGAGATTTGGTGTATGGGAAGGCCCTATTTTCAAATCTAACTTAAGATTTTTCAAAACATATGTCTGGTGTAAATATTTTGTATTTATTCTTAAAACACATAACTCATGCTAGCATTTGGATAAAAACGCGTAAATTTTCCAGAAAACAGATATCAGAATATTTACACACCAAGATGGGTTCAGTAGCACCAAATCTGTCCACGTTGATCGGGGACCAGGTCGGGGCTCGACTCATCAGCAAGGCTGGCTCACTTACCAACCTGGCTAAATATCCTGCTTCAACACTGCAAATTCTGGGTATGTTTTAGTGTTATTCATTTTGTTTTAAATTGTTGCCCTTGGACTCGTTCAAACGTTTTTGGTGTACTACTGGAGTGAATGGAATAAAATTAGCAATTGTTTGACCAAGTTTTCTTATATCTCCATACCACAATCACATATCAAGCAGTTCAATGGTTTAACCATAAAAGTGTTAACAGTCAGATTTTCCCTGTATTGATCTGGCTCTGCTGTGTAGAAAAAATCATCTGCCTTCCTGCTTGGCAGTTCTTAAGAGGCGAAGCTTAAGTAAATAGGTCTTTACTAACAAGGCCACTGTTGGTAGAGTGTTCTTCAGGAACTTGCTCGGTTTGGTATCCAAGCCCTTACCTATTTCTATTGCCGTAATGAAAGTGTCATGTTTCGGTCTTGAGGCTTGAGTAGCCAGTAGACTTGCGCCCTGGGCACTCCGGCCTCAGGACTTTTTAACTTTAACCTACCAATCATCTCATTAGAGGCTAGCAGTGTTTTATTTGTCACTAGCGAAGTGACATAAACTAGGTCTGTCGACTTATTTGCCTTGTACATTACATAAAAAAGTTCTATGTACCTAGACTGAAAGATTATTCAGTCTATACTTAAATACTTGCGACTTCTTCGCGTGGAATTTAACAAGAAATTTAAAATAAAATTAGCCTATTTTATATCATTAATAAAATGGGTTCTTATGGGAGAGGAGTAAATGTTAAAATGTAAATGAGACTATTATTTATTAACGCGTAATCCGATTTCATTTATTATTTTCTGTTTTGTGGTATGTCCTTTACAGATTGTGTTGTGATTTTTCAATGTTATAAGTTTTGTTTATTTATATCATTACTACAATATCTATATACTATATATATTAAGTGTTCAAATAACTTGAAACCCACAGTGTAGAGAAACATATGAATGTTTCTGTCATCTTAAGCCAGTGTTTGGATTTTCTAATAAATCCAAAGCATATTAATATTATGAATGCGAAAGTTTTTCTGTCTATTACGATTATGTCGATGTACTGATTCAAATCGGGTTAGCAGATTATTGCAGTTATTTTATATTTTAATAAACGTTCAAAGAGAATCCCGTCTCTTTGATTTTGCTAGCACAATCCTGTCCAAGATACACACTTACAATATCTTTTTGCTTTATACTTGTATCTCAGGTGCTGAAAAAGCCTTGTTCCGGGCACTGAAGACCAGGTCGAAGACTCCCAAGTATGGACTTCTGTACCACTCCACCTTTATAGGGCGAGCTGGTTTGAAGAACAAAGGTCGCATCAGTCGGTACCTCGCGAACAAGTGCTCAATTGCGTCTAGGATTGATTGTTTTTCTGGTAAGACATCTAAATTGATAGTTTAAGAGATTAAGGGGAATACAGTATACACAAGTCTCCGAAACCGGCGTGTTTGTATGAAAAGGGTTATGAATGTGAAGGAAGCAAGACAGGTTTGTCAGGATCGTGAGGTCTGGCACTCGATACTCTCTGCCTACCACGGAAGGGACTTGGCGTGAAGATATGTATGTATGTATGTAAGGGGGATACATCAAAACTGACAATCCACGAGGACGTTTGTTTTGTAAAGGTACAACATTTGGCATTGACATTTGGTTTTGGTAATTAATCAATTTTTAATTAAATTATGAATAACTTGATTAATTATATGACGGCCTCGTTGATCGAGTGGTTAGCGTACACGCCTAATTCCGCCGACTAATTACGAGGCTCGAGTTCGATTTCCGACGGTGGCAGACATGTGCGATGAACATTTATGTTTCCTTTTCTGGGTCTGGGTGTTTACTAAATTTAACACGGTATTTATATAACTATTCCTATGTATTACTGTCACACCAACAGCCATATCACAACCACATAATTAGCTTACTTTGGCATAAGATTCAGTTTGTGTAATTTGTTCATTCGTATATATTATATTTAATTTGTAATTTATTATTCTACGTGATTAATTTATTATTAGTAACTATGTATAAATATTATTATGTAATAATTGTGACGTCGACGAGAGTATGTAAAGTATTAAATTGGTTGCTTTGAATCAAGGGCAAGAGTTTCGTTATGACCCGCTCCGATCGGTACCACCGCCTTATCAGATTGAACCTGTCCGTGTTCGTCACAATCATGTTCCTGTCTCTATAGGCCAATCACATTAAAAATATATATTCCAGAAAACCAAACTACAGTGTTTGGTGAGAAACTCCGCCAGCAAGTGGAAGACCGACTCAAGTTCTACGAAACTGGAGATATCCCAATGAAGAACATAGATGTGATGAAGCAGGCCATCGAGGAGGTTTCGCAACAGGCAGTAGAACTGGAAGCCAGTGCCAAGAAGAAGAAAAAGAAGAAGAAAGACAAGAAGAAGGAAGAGGCCATGGACGAGGACTAAGTGTAATAGTTTTTAAGATGAATCAGAACGTTTGTTTGTAATAAGCAATTCATTGAATAATGAAAATTCTACTGTCATTGTGTTTTATTAGTCAGTGTTTGACATTGTCTTGTTATTATAACTTGTGCATTAGCTTTAACCTATTCATTGGCTCTTAAAAGGATACCCACATTACTCCGATGCCATACAATGGTGTTCAACGGCCGATCGGCGGGCGGGTATCTATATATAACAAGCTAATACGCCCATCAGCTTTTTCAGTATGGGAGGAGATTTCGAATTGAGTGCTTTTACTTCTGCTAAGGCCAAACACGCTCGCTTGTGTATAATGAAAAGCAGTATGCGGACGCGGGCGACGGACTGCCACACGCGGCGGACGGCGGCCACACGCCCACAACCACATGCCTATTTTGTGTATCTGCGTAACCTAGAAGGCCATTTAAATGGAAACTATTTACGCCAAAAGGTATGCGGGTACTGACGATTTCAAAATTGTACTAAAAATTTTGATATGAAATACAAAACTACGGTAGAACACACTACCCCAGTATCACCGTGCGGCGCGCGCTACAGAACCCCATTTCCGAACGGCAGTGCGATACGGCTCGCGGAATATGAACTCGGCAGTATAGCAAGATATTTTAATAGAAAGCCGTTTTGCAATTTGGAATATGAAATGTAAATCATGTCATAGTAATCTTATGGATTTTGCTAGCGATGTTTATCTTACACTAGGCGGTAGAGTTTCCCAGCGACTCGCCCGGATTGGTACCACCGCCTTACCTATTCCTGCCGCCATAACGTCCAATGCTTGCCGTTGACGTGTGCCGGTTCAGAGAGTAAGGTAGCCGGTATACTTACTTTTGCTCGAGGCCTAACATCCCGGTCTCAGGTTGGCAACGTACCATTACCACCTCTGGTGTCTCTAGGCGGCGGTAAATTTCAGTCTGCAGTCTGCTTGTTTGCCTTCCAATATCGTAAAAAAGGCTGATATTAGACTGACACCGCATACCTTACGGTATGCTCCGTCCTCTGTCCGTACATTCCGTCCGTCCTACGTTCATTTATTATTCCAAAATCGAAGCGAAAACAGAGTAAATTACTGTATTATTCACATTTCATGTTCTAAATTCCCGGACGGCGCGTTTCATTTCAAAAATAAATATGTTCAGTTTGCATTCATAATATAGCCGGCCGGGGAATTACGTCAGACTTCAATAGTTAAAGATTGGTGATACTCGCATTGAGAACTAACAGATTGATATGGAAAATTGAAAGTATTTCGTCTACTACAAAAAAATTCAACCCTCTTTAAAGACGCCTTTTACTAAACAGTGCCTAAAATTGGAATCTCAACCTTAAAAGGTTAGCTAAATACGCGTCTAAATATTTTTTTGGCAAGGCGGATTCTTTCTAATTTTTTTCTTTGTATTGGTTTACGTTTTAATCCACTTAAAAAAGATGAGGGTATTTATTCGGACTACGCTTTTTTTTATTTTTTATACAATTATTAGATAAATAACGAACCGATTTTAATGGTATTTTTTAGAAAAGGTACTAGGTAGGTTATGATCCCTATATAGTCTCATAATGTTATCATAACGCGACTATTAGATTTTGAGTTATAAACATAATACTTATTTACTCCACGGGCTCATTGACCCGAAGTGGGTCTTGGCCTCCGAAACAAGAGCTCTTCACCGCTTTCTGTCCTCTAGTTCCTGCCAATAGTCGACACGAAGTTCGCGCAGGTCATCCTCTACTCTGTTCCTCCAGCGATACTTGGTTCGCCCAACTAGTCTTCTACCACTAGGTCGACTCAAGTATGCATATTTACACCACGATCTTCACCCATGCATTCGAGGCGACCCAGCCAACGAAGTCGGTGAGCTTAAATTCACGAATGACGTTTGGTTGTGCCACCAGCTCTTCAATATCGACATTATGTCTTATCCTCCAAGACCCATCCTCGCTCCTTACAAAATCGGGATTTTCCGAAAAATCTTTTTTTCAGCGACCAGCAGTTTGTATTCTTCCTTTAGTGTTAACGACTAGGCCTTACAACCGTACATCAAAACAGATCGTATCACCGTCTTATATATACGATATTGTGTGATTCTACTTAAAAGCTTTACACCTTACAAAGGACTGGGCTGCATCTAAGGACGTTCTGAATGCGAATGTCGATCTATTCTCGGATATTTGTACCAGCTACCGTGCACTTCAAATACTTATATACATATAATTAATAATGCATACATTTTCGTCTATATTGATCATTATCAATCATATTAATATTTATGAATTAATAATGGTAATTCAAAACTATAAGTGGGATATTGATAAAATGTATATGGGACCATCCGGGAATTATTTGTTTATATCATTGGAAGGTCTCAAAAAATGCTATTGAGATTTATTGACTAATCAGCAGATAACAAACTTCAAAAATCCTACTCAAATTTGAGTAGGATTTTTGAAGTTTTTCTGCACTAAAATTCTTCTTTATAAGAAAGAACTTTTTTAGGATTCCGTACCCAAAATCGGAACCCTATTTCTAAGCCTCTGCTGTCTGTCTATCTCCAGGTTGTATCTCATAAACCGTGATAGCTATAACAATAAATACTAAAACTTTAAAAATATATTAAGGGGGTCCTCATACAATAAACAATTTTTAAGCAATTTTTACTAGATCTTAATAAACAGGTAGAAACTTGAATTAATATTAAGAAATATACAAACTTTAAAAATAAATACCTAATCCAATACATAAACACTCACAAAATGAAAATAATCCACGCGTCAAATCGTTGTGCGAGCGCCGCGCCGCGGTGTGGTAGTGGCGCGAGCGTGAGGCGGTTGCTACGCAACGGCCGTGCGGGTAGCGGGGGAGGTAACATCACTGAGCGAGCCATAGCCGCGCGTATTCTCGCGAGCGTCGTCATGCTGCCCGGATGTGTATCGAAAGTTACCTACCTATAAGTTTGCAATTTATTCCTTGATGATAGTACACGTCGCACAAGCAGATGCGGTCGAGTCGTTTACGAGTTTTGCGCTTACCAAAACATCTGGTTATATATTTTTATATTAAAAATATTTTTCAGTATTTATCATTGTCACTTTATCGTCTAATGTTGTAAGTATGAATGTCGGTCTGTCTTGCGTGAAACGTGAAAGCGTAATTTCAAGACAAAAAAGATTTTAAAGAAATTTATTACGCATATTGTTATGGACCCAAATTTAAACATAGGTAATTGTTTTTCAAAAATCAACCCCAAAGGAGGTGGAGGATGAAATCATTTGTGTGAATATTATGTTGCATTTAACGAACTATAACTATTTTACGTTAAGTTGTAGGTAAATAGTCATTAATAAAACAAATTAATCAGTAAGTAATCTTATGTCTATCATCAGTTTTTACATTGATTTTGACGTTAATATTAACAGCTGCAAGTTGTGTGACGAAAAACTTGAAGATGTAGGGGATGGCTATCGGCGCCAGCTCGTGACTTCCGCACAACCTGCACGAGTCTTTGATACTCTTGACCGCGCCCATCAGTGGGCCCAGTAAACTCCCACACTGCACACATATTGTAGCCTAAAAACGAAGTTAAATATTGCATAAAAAAGGGGTTTGAGTTAGTGATTTTCTAAGTCAGTTATTTTCAGTTGAGGTTTTATGTTTAACTTAATTTAAATACTAGTATTTTATACTTGTCTGTTATGTGTTCATACCATTCAAGATTGTCGCTAAGTTAAATCTAATAAAAGTTCAATGATATAACAATTAAAACGACAAAATTTGCAACTTTTTGCTAAAGAAATAGGGTGTTTAAAGGGGAAAGACAGTTCGAAGTAGATGGATTGGTGTTACGAGAAGTGAAGATAGTTTACCCTGAAACGAATGGGAAGGTACCTCTGTCTTGTCGGAGCAGTAGAAGAGTCGGTCCTGCAGCAGGAAGGCGGCCCCGTGCGCCAGAAGGGCGTCCCGCTCCATCTCCCCCAGACGCACGCCCCCGCCGCGGCGCCGCCCCTTCACCGGCTGACGAGTCATCGCGTCCACTACGCCCGTCGTACGCACCTGCACACACACACACACTCCCTTCATCAGCTGACGAGTCATCGCGTCCACTACGCCCGTCGTACGCACCTGCACACACACACACACTCCCTTCATCAGCTGACGAGTCATCGCGTCCACTACGCCCGTTGTACGCACCTGCACACACACACACACACTCCCTTCATCGGCTCACGAGTCATCGCGTCCACTACGCCCGTCGTACGCACCTGCACACACACACACACTCCCTTCATCGGCTGACGAGTCATCGCGTTACCTGCCACTTGTCAGAGACCATGTGCCTTAGACGTTGGTAGTGCACGAGACCACAGAAAATGTCCGCCTTCATCTCCCGCCCGTCCACACCGGAATAGACCCGTTCCGTTCCATAGTAGTTGTATCCACCGGCTTCCAACAGCCGACCGAAGTAGTTGATCGCTGTGTCCTCTTCGTTGAAACGGAATGGAGTTGCATCGTGGACCTGAATGTCAAAAGTGACGACATAACTTACTCGATGTTATTTGAAGATTTTTGTACATATTATATTAAAACCGCCATTGCATTAGGTAACTTGGGTTTTTTTATGTTACAGATGTCCATGAGCAATGGTGACTATTTCCCATCATGTAGCTGCCTACTTCAAAATTGTAAGCTAATATTATAAAATTTAACAAAATGTTTAATGTGTTTCAAAGAAAGATTTAGTAAAAGGTTTCGGTTATTATTTCATCGTGTGGATACGGAAAAAACTTGAAAGAAATTTGAATTTGAAAATGATAAATATTTTCTCATTTGCCTTCTTAAAAAGAATAATTCTTCCATAAAAAAAAATACTATTAGTTCCAAAAGTCCATATCTAATCTTTATACATACATTTGTGTGCATGTAAAGGTCAATAAATTCCTTGATGACTAAATCGATTTTGATGATTGTTTTTGTGTTTGTTCAAGGGAATTTGAGAATGATTTAAATTCTGATTTAGAATTTGGTCCACTGGATAATGTTTTTTTATTTTGTTTTTGTAAGTAGTCGTTGATTTTGGAATATTTTACATTGGATCCGACAGACTGCGTTACTATCGGATCATCAAATATTATAGTCATTTTGAATATTGTGCGATACGAATTTGCTGGGTCAACTAGTCTATATATAAACTTAGTCAAATTGTGTATGGATGTTTGGAACTGACCACACTTACATGAGTGATAAATAAACATTCACACGCAAAATGTACGGATATATAAATGTACATTTGGTCGTGTTCGTCAATGTATGTATAATGTGTTTCAGGTACTCACATGTCCGTGTAAGCAGGCGGCCTTCCCAGCCATGCACTCGATCATCATGGCAATGGTCATCCGAGAGGGGAAGCCGTGGGGGTTGAACAGGATATCGGGGATAAGGCCCGACTCCGTGAACGGCAAGTCCTCAGCGGGCCACTTCTGGGAGCAAATGCCTTTCTGTCCAGCTCGAGAAGCGAACTTGTCACCCACTGTTGGATTTCGCTGTAAATATTACGATTGTCATTTTTGGTCCTTCCCATTGTATTATATACCGAGACGCTAGAAATCCTAGTTTCAAGTTCAAGGCACCGTTCCTCATTTTTATTTCTATTAGGAGACGTGTATATTATCTGACCATCAGAAAAATTGTTTCCATGTTTGGGCTAGAATATTAAGGGCAGTTCTTTTTATATACAATATTCTAATTTCACGGTGTGTTACGTGTTAAACAATAAAACTTCTAAACTGATTTTGAACAATTTAAAAGACAGGAGAGATTTTGTGTCCCAACTAGGTCCGGCAATAGAATTAAAGTAACAAGCTAGTGTAGATGAGAGACAGCCGTACCGGTATCCGCACCATGACGCAGGCCTTGTGCGGTGCCTTGAGGTTGAAGTCCCCACAGAGGCGCACGCTGTCCACATACACCGTCTCCTTACCGTGGTACTTGCTCACCACGTACTGGCTGCGCTCGCCGTCGTAGTAGCTGCAATACGTTTTTTCTTTTTGGTAAAAAAATACTAATATACCAAGCTCTTCGAAATGCCACCGTCCAAAAATAGAAAGATGGAGAAACCGCAACAAAGGGTTGAATGATTTTACAGTGCCACGATAAACTTAAATGCGCTTCCGAAGTAGGTAGAAAATTGCGCAGAACTCATTTAAAATAACCAGCGGGGATATGAGCGAGAGGTAAGGGGGCGTACCGCGTTCTGGCTCAAACTCGTGCTTTGTCTCTATATCTTGGTTACAGTTGCGTAAAATTTTGCTTCGAGTTATTAATATTTGTATTTTATATTATGTTCAAATAATTAAAATAAACATTGA
>NJDC01008324.1:25942-57191 GCA_002245475.1 Calephelis virginiensis | reverse complement strand
CTCAAGATGTATTTGGTGTGTTCTTTGCTTTGTCCAAAGATTTCGATTCTGATAGCCACGACATGTTGTTCAAAAACCACGCCATTATGGCATTAGAAATAAGGCGCTTTTCATTTGTTTTTAAGTGGGAGAATAAGAGCGTATCGAAGAAAAGGTAACCGACAGAGTGTTGGTATAACTTAATATGGATCTATTGGCTCCTCGCGAGATATCAGTTTGGGGAGAATTACTAGTAAATTAAGTTCAATATTGGAGAAAATTAAAACCTTTACGTTCGATATATTTGGAGTGAAAATTGCGCTAATTGTTACTTATCTTAAAATATATAAGCAGCGTTGAGTTGATCAAAATATGCTGAGATAACGTTTATATATTTGCAATTGCATTGCATACAAATCTGACGTAAGTCAGTTATAAAATATAATTTAAAAAGCAAATCCTAGAGCTTAAGATAACAAAAGATACCAACAATCGATTAACGTACAGAAAAATATTATTTTGGGTCGTTGATATGAGACGTTATATAGAAATGAGATGACTTAAGGAAAATGGTACGTCGTGCAATTCAATATAAGAGAACCGCTTTTTGATACGAGAACTCTGTTTAGAAAACCCGTTTTAGTAGTATGTGCCATTACACAAATATGACCGCCTCGCTGTTCGAGTGGCTAGCGTACGCGTCTAAATACACTGACCAATCACGAGGCTTGGGTTCAATTCCTGACGGGTTGTTTTGTTTGTTTTGTATGATGAACATTTAGATGTCTGCAGCTTCGGGTCTGGTTGTTTATTAAATTTAGTTTGGTATCTATTTAAGTATTTTAAGTATTGGAATCGTTGACTAATACCCATAGCAACACGCATTTAATTTGCTTACTTTGGGGTTCGATTTAATTTGTTTAAGTTGTCCAGGAGTTGTTCAATGCGTAAGTTTGTATGTTTGTTTGTTACTCCTTCACGCAAAAACCGCTAAACATTGTTTTTATATATTAGTAGGAAAAATATCTACTGAAATGAGAACTACAGCTTGAGTTTAGTTTAAAAATAACTTTTGACGGTTTCAGTTAAAAATGTTTGAAAAAACATTTTTTTGATAATATATACGCTTATTACTCATTTGCATTTTTGTTTCATAAACGTAATTCTGGTCGTCTATTCTAAAACTAGTAAGTACATTTTAAGTATTCATTTCGGCAGATCAAGGATTACTGATTCACGTAAATACTCATGAAAACATAAGAAAGTATCTTCACGCCTATATCCCCGAAGAGGTAGGTAGATGTACAACCAAGGCACCCACGACTAGCCGAAGACACTAAGTCCCACAATGTGATAGGTGGCAAGCCTATCGCCAACCGGGCACATTTCCAATCCCGACCAACATTTTGTTTTATTAGAAAATTGGAAAAATCCAATTTTCGTTTTGTTGGCCGACCCGGGATTCGAACCCGGGACCTCATTCAGTCAAGTCCACCACCCGACCGCTAGACCACAGAGGCGATGAAAACATAAATTTTATATAATATGTATGTAATATAACAGAATAACACAGCAGTCAGTTTTACTGTACACAATAAGTAAAGATGTAATTATATTTAAAGTGCTCAAGTTATTTAGCTAAAACGTTTTTTAGTTAATTATTTAAAACGTTATTATACATAAGTAAATCGAACTGTTACCTTAAAGCAGTTTTTTTAATACTCACTAACCACCTTGATAAATGTTTACATTCTGTGTTCGCACAATGTGAGGAATCTCATTATGCACTCGGATACAACATCTTTATCGCCGAGTTCAATTTCACTGTCTTATTCACTATCAAATTTTAATATAAAGGAAACCATGAAATTCAAGAAAAATTTGCCAGTCGTAAAAAAATATCGTTTAAGATTCAGTGATTTATTTTTTTATATTTTAATTAAGTTTTTCATAGTGGTTTATATTTAAAACGAATGTTTATTGACATAGCATGCTATATTTTCAAATTAAACAAAAGAGAAATGTTTTAGAGTATTTTCACATACAGTTTACATACTCATCTATTTCATTATGTTTTCATGAGGAGTCTATTTTAATAACGTAACTTATTATGTGCTGTACTTAAGTAGAGTATTTTAGCTATTTTCATAGTTTAATGTGTTATGGGATACTTATTTGGGGAAATTCTACAGATATAAATATCATTTTTGTATTACAAAAAAGAGCTATTAAAGCTATTTATAATCTTAATGTAACGGATTCCCTCCAAGAAAAATTCAAAGAAATAAATATTTTAACCTTCAGTTCTCAATATATTTATGAAAATTTAATCTATGTTAAAAAAATATATGTATGTTTACACAGAAATTTGATGTTTACGACGTAAATAAGAGGAATACAAATAATCTAGCCGTATACTAAACTCGTCATAACAAAATTAGTAAATCTACAATAAGCTGCCCATCGGTATTCGAGATCTCACTTTAAATAAGTTTACAAAATGTTTTAAAACAAAATTATGTCAAAAAGGCTATTATACGGTCTCAGAGTATTTGGAAGATGAACATGCTTGGGGATAGAGGTTTCAATCTCCTACTGCAATTTGAATGTTATTTGTTGTACCTTTTATTTAAGTTAAAATCTCATTGTAATTTGTATTTTTAATCTAAACTTTAATAATAATAACATCTAGTAATTATTATTAAGGTTTTTAAAAATGTCGACGCGCACAAATATTACTTGTATGGTTCAAGTGAATAAAGTTTTTTCTGATTCGGATCCTGTTAACACTTGTTAAATAATACATATTGTACTTTAGCCAACCAGTATCACTCTAAAGACCATCATTGAGAATTCATAATTTAAGGTAAATCAATGTATTTCATTTTAATGTTCAGTTTTTGGTTGTTATTTTCTGATCCTGTCTGACAATATGTGCAGACGTTCTATCTAATTTGTAATAACGGTGAACAGTGATTTGCGCGTAAGCAAACATACATGTTATTGTATTTAGAGTTCATTTGTAAATGATAATGGAGAATAACGAGATAGTTTGGATAGTAACGATTGTAATTTAAGTTTAAGATACAAAAAAAAATAAAACAGTTGTAATATAAATGTAAATTTGTGAACTGCAATGGGATTAAAATAATTTTGAGTGACTTAAAGAGTGGTATACACGATTGTAACAAAGTCACACCCCATGTCACCCTTATGTATTTCGTCACTACTCTAAACATTACAATTAACTCTACATAATTCTATATTTTTGACCATGTGCGTCAAACTTTTTCTTGTCAACATAAATTTAATATTCAAATCATGTTGTAGAGCCAAATGACCAATATGGTAATTAGCGGTTTGTAAAAGGTAGTACGTAAATGGGCTTTTTGAATACGAACAATTCATTTTATATTATATAACCTCAGCGTTTTAACGTAATGTGGTTTTTTTACTAATGTGCTTTATTAATACTAGTTTGGGATAATGGATTGAAGATAAAATAGAAATATCTTAGATAGAAATGTAAAAAAGATCCCTAACTTAACCATATTAGATACTATACTTCAATTTGGCATTTTTAATGTCAAACAACACAATTGTTCAGAAAGATTGTATGCTTCTGATAAAACATTTACTTTCAATACTGAGCTGTGACAGTGACAGATGAAGGAGTATTTAATAACATACAGTTCGTTATCATCTTGCAAATCGAAAAAATAATCTAATCTTCAAAATATTTTTTAATCTCTGTTTCTAGAATTGAGTTCAGTTCTACTGCGTGAATTCTCTTTAATGTTAGGGGTTAGATTCAATTTGTGTGTCTTGTCTAGATATATTTATTTATCAATTATTTATTTATAATGTCTTCTACCGATTGAAAATGGGTGGAACGAAGTTGTAATTTAAGCTTAGCTTCTTGCTGAACTAAAGAAGCCGGCTGGAGCCATATCTGACGAATATGGTGGTTGGTAGCTCGCATTTGTTTAGTGTTTGCTCAAAAATAAAATTCTTTCACAATCATTGTGAACGAATTGTGGTCTTCTGCAAAAGTGCATTTTTGTGGTGCAAAATTCAAGACTTATATTTCCACTTAACTGGCCGTTTTCGTCCAATTTGCTCTCACAAACGCCGGGACCAAAGGTAGTGTGTGAAAGTGCATTGCCAACCGGCGGCCGGGATGTTACGCCCCGACCAAAAATAAGTATATTGGTTACCTAATTAACCCAACCGAAACACGTCAACGACAAACACGGTTGTACCAATCAGGGCAAGTCGCTGCGAAACTATCTAGTTAAATGTCATGGTGTAAGCGATGATAAGCCTATGCTCGCCTTTTACGGGCTGCTTGGCAGAAAGGCAGATGATCTTTCCTGCAAAGGAGCCCGGACCAACAAGAAGATTTGTTAGCTTCCTGTTCAATTGGCGCCGAACTTCAAAGTTTATAGAATCTAGTTTGCATGTGATGCTCATAAGCCCTATCCATTCCCGATACTTTTTGACTGAATGTATGTCGCGCTCTGTCTAAGGTGCAAGTACTTTGTGAGATGTTTGATCAACCTCAAGCTACCTTACAGATGTTCCGCCCAGCAAAACAAAAATCAGGAAGAACGCAGTACGAAATTGGGATATAACATACGATGTTTTTTTGGGGAGTGTAACTTGAGGTCAATGAAAGTAATAGAAATATGTGTCGGCAAATTTTTCTCATACGTCGATAAGTTTCATTTCCAAAAAATATGCGACATATTTGCCTTTGACTTGTTTTCAACACAAAAGATTACTTGACTATTTATCTAGTGAATGTAGGACTGGTCAGATCCCTATTTAAACCCCATCTATTAGTAAAAATTATTACCTACTTAACAATTTTACTGCAAAAACCGCGCCATCGTCACATGGAACACAATAAACGCATTTGATGTCTTCCTCGTAAACTTCCCGCAAAAGGTCGTAATTTTTTGTAGATAAGTCATCTTTTCGTTTTGTTTTAAAAATGTTAAAAGCGTTGAATATAAAATTTTATCCCTTAATAAGACCTCTTTATTAGGTAGTAGTAGTGAATTTTATTTTTAAATGTTTTTAAATAGCAAGCGTCTAATTATATTCAAAAAGCAAAAGATAGAACTGGCCGCATAAAATATCTAAGTATCAGGAAATTCTAGATTCGTTTTGAAATATGCTTTGTAATATTAACCCACCTGTACCATATACACCAAAATACTTAATATTATTACGTGATATATATTTACTAAAAATAGCTCTTCAGGTCTAGATGTTTATTTTTATTTATGTAAAATTCGACTCTTTGGTCTAGGGGTCCAGTATTGGACTTGATTTCATTAAATCTTGGGTCCGAGTCTAGGTTAGGCAATAAAAAAAGTGTATTTTTTTTAATTTCCTTATCAAACCAAAGTTGCCAGAGATTGGATTTGTGCTCCGTGGGTGATAGGGTTGACACTTTTCCCGTTGTGGTTGTTGTAACGGAAACGTTTGTGGAAGTTCTTGATTTTTTTAATAACGAATTTATTTATTATTTACAATATGGCTTTAAAAAATTTCATTTTAAACTTAATATTGATTAAAGTGTTTAATAAAGCTCGATAGGTAATATCAATACATGGTACGAGATTGAAGTAAAACTACAGAAGCGATTCAAGAAAAGTTTAATGCCATTGACAAATAATGTGAATGTTGAGTGAGGTGTGGCGTGTTACAGTAACAGCAATTTCCGAGTGTCGGCCGGATTTACTTATGGAAACCAAACTAGATACTTTTCTGTAAAGGGGAATATCACCTCTGCCGACAACAATCATTGGATTGAAAAGCAAGCGGTTGTAACATCTTGCAACTTAGGCTACGTTCAGACGACACGCGCACGCCAACGCACGCCACGCTCGCCATCACCCGCGTCAAACACGCTTTAATTTTTTTGCGACATAATTTGAGCCCTATTGTCACACCAATATTCTCAAATTGCATTAACCAAATCAATCCGCCCACTCCAAGCGCCCGCCAAGCGCTTGCCACGTGCGCACCCCGCGCACGCGCAGCACACGCCTTGCGCCCGCGCTTCAGTTAGTGTTGTATTGACTGTCACTTGTAGTAAAAGCGGGTGCAAGGCGTGGGCGATGCATTACGCGTGTTGAGCGCGGATCTAGAACGGGCTAAACGCGTGTGCGTGCTCGGCGCGGGTCATCTGAACACGACCTCACTCTCTCTACGTTGCGAACATGAATGCTATAGTAGACCAACAAAATTTTGTTGTGATAGTCGTACTTTATTGGCCTTTATGGCCAATTCAGGAACATGTTTGAATTAAGTAAGCAAAGTTTAGAGCAAGATGTTTTGCTTTCCGCTAGAAAACACAGTAGTCCTGTTGGAGCCATGTTGGATCACACCAATAATATTCTTGATAGATAGATTTAAATACTTAAAAACGTACCTTAAAAAAATTAAAGTTTTTTCCTTTATTAGAACAGTTAAAATAATGTCTTAGTGTAGATAGTTAATCTTAATAGTTTACCAGTATTGCGTTTGTTAGTTATTATATTAAATAAATTAATTAATTTACGAGAAGGTTCGTTACAATAATAAAACTGTGTAGGGTAATGAGGTAGTTACAATCGGTTTGAATAATGATTTTTCAATTATAAATGTAAGTTTTCATTCATAGTTTTAGGATTAGCTGAATGTTTAAAAACCTTAAAATGTTTCATGCAATCGTCAATAGGAGTTTTTTTTCTGCTGGATCTCTCTAAAGCTACGTGTAACATTACTGTTGCCATCAAATAGCCTTAAAATAACAGGCACTTACGTTACACAGTTTAACGTTTTCTCACATAAACTTGTATGCGCCATTTTAATTGTCAATAGAGTATAATTTGCCGGTCAGTTTCCACCTTAACTGTTTTAACACTGTCGGGTTTCAGTTTAATAGGGTGGACCACACAGATAGAAAAAGAAAGAAAGAAAATCTGTTTATTTGTGGAATATGCGTGTTGAAGTTGTTACAAAATTATTTAAGCTTTCCAACATATTCTACCACATTGTGGTGTGCAAACATTTTAATATTTATAAAAGTAATAATTTAATTATGTTTACAATGTTTTAATGTTCTTATAAAAACTGTTTTTTATATTTATTACTATTTGAATTATAAAATACAAACAATTTTAAAATGTAAACAAATTTAACCCTGTCTACCATAAACTACAGGCATCAGTAGCATCTGTATGTAACGTAGTATTAAACAAAGACATCTTATTGCTTGCAATACTCACACAGGAACGAAAATACTAACAGTTTATAACATATTGTTGTGTTTCCCATAAACCTACTCCAATATTACGTTTCCAGAACCAATTAATATGAAATATTAAATCCAATCATCTGCCTACGCCCTATCATTGATCGAGTTCCTTAGACTGTAGACTTATTGATTTAATTCTATTTTATGAAGATTGAAATTGTCTTCATAAAGCAGTGTTTTCGAATAAATTAACTGAAGATATTTTTTAAAATATTGAATAGATTTTTTCTAGTTTTAGGCCTCACTTTTCCCTGACGTGCGTCTTACATTGTAGTAAAGTAAAAAAAAATGAAAGGAGAAAGAAAAACTCCTAGTTAACAAACAATGTACTACTAATATACTTATAACAAAACTGTAGAAGAGTGCAGTCAAAAAAAGGTTAAGGTTTGTCTAAAACTGTAGTTTTTTATTGTTAAAGGTCAACGAACAAACACACGGCTCTCATGATGGTAGAGATAACCTTTACCTATACGCACTAAGAAGGATATTTTTTTTTATTTCCGTTGTATCACCTTAACAGTATATTTATCTTATTTATGTGGTATTCGAATATGTGTATACTGTTACGATGATAGTCACCAGCACGCCCAGTACCAGCCGCACAACAGCCGCAAATCAAGGAACTCGCTCCATGTCATTTCTCTGACAATCACTTTAGATATTACAGAATGGGTTAAACATGTTAATTTATGTAAGTTACGTCTTCTTCCGTTATACGTACGTAAAATGAAAACGTTAACAACTGTATTTCGCATTAATGATCGTTGTTTTGACCTGATTGTTTGATAACCGGATTGGTACCACCTCCTTAACTATTCCTGCCACCATTATGTCAGTGCTTGCTATTGACTTGTTCCGGTTCGGAGGATAAAGTATCTAGCCAGTAAACATAATTTTACTCGAGGTCTCACAACAAAAAGGTTGGCAACGCACCATTACCACCTTTGGTGTCCCTAGGTAGCGTGAATTTCTTAGAATTAGGAAATCCGTTTGCTTATTATATCATATACCTTCCAATATCATAAAAAACGACGGGTTGCACTCCGGGAGTGCCGGCAGAAGTGAAAACTTAAATATTAACGTTGTGCATTTTTGATATTTTGGAATAGGTCGTTGGACAACATACAATTATTGGACACCTACAATTTACACGTTAATATTAAAATATCTTTGGAAAAACGCGCCATCATTCGATTGCAATATGGACTGTTTGGCATTTTTATCGTAATAGTTCTTAGTGAGTATCACAGATGGCAGCAGTAAAAACACAACAATTTCTTTTCCGAACGGACACCGCGGCAGGTGGAATTTGTGCGTAAAATTAAAAAAATTCATAAGATTTTTAAGAAGTTTGGTTCCAAAGTGATATCAATGGGTCTGAAGAATTTATGCTTCTAGCTATTGGTGGAGCGGTAAGTTTATTTCTTAAGCTGTTTATATAAATGATTTTAAATAAAAAGTGTGCTGTTGTGCTGTTATCTTGCACTGTCCAATGACTATAATTTTTTTAAAAAAAAATCTAATATTGGACACCGTCCAATGACTATAATGTTTTTTAATAAGAAATTTTAATTATTTTGACCCTTCTATATTTTTGCTTTTTGGTTGATAAAGGAGTGTTCATATTGTTATCGCCACAAAATAACTTCAGTATAAATTGTCAGAAATTATAAAATGTACACTGGCAACACTCGTCATCCCTACCTCCGCAGCGCTTAGTAAAGGGTGGTGGAAGGTTTCGAGTTTGGGCATGAGCGGTGCGACAGGGCATTCAGTGTTCATGCTTCGAATTTGTAACACCTGAAGGACGTTATGCCGTTCTTGACAACTTAATATAAATAACTACAGTGTGATACTTAAAACTGATAACGGTGAATTAATAAATAAAGTATTACGAGTGACTGGGACTTTTAATAATATTTTAAGTTTTATCGGAAGCTTAGTTCAGTTATTGGACGGCTGTCCAATGAGTGTCATAATATATGTCCAATAATTGTTGTTGCAGGTAAGTCTTGAAAAAAAGATGCCTAAAGGGAAAAAGAGAGATTACGATGCAAATAATTTTAATTTAGCACTGAAGGAGCTAAAAGAGCTGATAAACCAAAGATACGCGAAATAGCTTGGAAATACGGAGTGCCAAAATCAACCTTACACTTCAAAGTAAAAAATCCGGATCACAAAGTATCTTTTGATCCAAGACCCGTTTTAACAGAAGAAGAGGAGCCAGTTTTGGAATTATGGATAAAACGTTTAATGCGGAAAGGATTCCCTTTGAAAAGAAAAGACCTAAGAAGAAGTGTACACAAATTCATTGTAGAAAACATTTAAGGACAAATATCCAGGAGATGGATGGGTTAAAGCATTTTTAAAAAGACACCCAGATATTGTTGCCCGGACTAGCGAAGGTGTCACTCAGTCAAGTGCCTGTGTTTCTGAGACAGACATTCGAAAGTGGTTTGAAGAAATACGCCAATATTTAACAGAAACAGGCCATCTTGACATCTTAAATGAAGCTTCTCGGGTTTTTAATGGTGACGAAAGTGGTTTTCAGCTTCGTCCCAAAACCAGTAAAGTTTTAGCTATCAAAGGAAGCAAAAATGTATACAACATTGATTCTAACAATACGAAGGAATGCATAACAGTAATGTTTACAATATCAGCCTCCAGGGATACTTGCCCACCTATGATAGTTTATAAATATCAAAGAATCCCACAAAAAGTAGCTGAAGGGATCCCCAATGATTGAGCGTTGGCTGCAGTGACAACGGATGGATGACTGCAGAACTATTTTTCGAGTACATTGCTAATGTTTTTTTATCCTTATTTACCAAAAACAAGGTATAAAGCTCCCTGTTACCTATTTTCTAGACGGGCATAAAACTCATCTCACATATGACATCAGTAAATTGTGTAAGGAGCTGGGAATAGAATTGATAGCTTTATATCCGAATGCAACAAGGATATAACAACCGGCTGACGTTGCTGTGTTTAGACCTGTTAAGGCGGCATGGAAAGATGCAGAAATTAAGATTCTTCGATAGTAAAGCTATTGAACCAAATACACCTTCCAAAAATACCTTAAACACAGGCCCATTGAACAGCTGCCCAATGATTTTTAATAGTGTCCATACAGAGGGAGTTACAGAAACTGCAGTAGAAGACCATCCAAAGATACCTATGCATGTGACACCATTAAAGCACAGTTCTACAACCATGTCCCTTTCCGAAGCCATTATAGTGAGAAACGAATCACGCTCAGCAGATAAAAGCCCAGCATTTAAATTAATTTCTAATAGCTATTTCGCACCATTTTTGACGCTTCCTAAGACCCCTGAAAGAAAGGGTAAAAGAAATACTGTTCCATTCCCATTCGCTATAACATCAGAAAAATATAGAGCCATGTTAAAAGAGCAAAAAGAAAAGAAAGAGTCTATTTTAAAGATAAAAGAGACGAGAGAGAGAGAGAGAGAGAAATGTGTAAGACAGGAGAAAAAACAAAAAAGAGATGAAGGAAAAGGAAAACCTAAATAAAAAGGTTCAATCCAACACTTCAAATACAAATGCGTGCAAAATATGTTTGAGAGTGACTAAAATCACTAACCGTTTAATTTGTGCCATGTGTTCCTGTATTTTTCATGTTAAGTGTATTCTTGCTAAGCATAAGCAGCATGTACCTGAAGACATCCTGATTGACCTTTTTATTTGTCATGATTGTTATAAGGAAGATGACGAGGATTATGATACTATTAATACGGAAGAGAACGTTGACTTAGAGGAAAATGATAGCTCTGCTGAAGATGAAGAAGCTTTGTCGATATTCAAAACATATCAACACCAAAAAAATAACAAATATTAGAAACATAATTCAGTTCTTAACTTGTTTGTAGTAACTTGTTCTTATATTATTTGTAGATCTCCAATTATTGAGACTGATTATTTTATGTAGGTAAATGGTACCTAACAAAGTTATTATATTTGATAAATACGGTATAAGTTCCTTGATTAAAGTTCCTTATTTTGTATACTGTATTTTATTAGACTTCTCTTTAATACTCTATTGTGACAAATGTAACACATTTTTAAGGAAAACGGTTTTTTTATAATCTGTCCAATAATTATATAGTCCTCGTCCAAAAATTAAAAAAAGTGTCTAATGACTATGATTCCAACAAGTTTTGTTTTTGATCTCACTTAAAATATAAATGGCCTTTTAGATATGTATTTTTGTATATTTATATGTTAGTAAATATCTTCTAGAATTAGAATCTTATAAAATTACGAAAAAAATGTATAACGTTTTTACAAATATTTAAAACTTGTAAAAATTGATCGTTAGCTGTCCAATAACTGTCAGTTTACCTACTAAAGAATAAATTTGCAAGAATTGCTTTAATTACCAGTATGAAAGTACTTTCATTTAGGTAGTAGAATACAATACTCATTCATTGCGTCCTGTGTCGTTAGATCACGTGTCCTGATGCGAGTTTAGAAGTTTTTACCCATTCCAAAAAAAAGTGCCCAACGCCGCTAAAGAAGTGTGCACTTCAAAAAAAATTAGCCAATAAATCGTAACAGACAGACTGTCGCATTTATAGTATTAGTAGTTTAGTCGCCTCTGTGGTCTAGCGGTCCGAGTGTTGAACTTGACTGCATGAGGTCCCGGGTTCGAATCCCGGGTCGGCCACCAAAAAGAAAATTGAATATTTTCAATTTTCTAATAAAAAAAATGTTGGTCGGGATTGGAAATGTGCTCGGTTGGCGATAGGCTTGCCACCTATCACATTATGGGACTAAGTGCCTTTGGCTAGTCGTGGGTGCCTTGGTTGTACCTCTGCCTAATTCTTCGGGGATATGGGCGTGAAGATACTTTTTTCTTTTTTTTTAGTTTAGTACTGACAGTAATGGTATATAATATTATTATCGATGTATAAATTACATCAAGGAGTTTTGGCGCCATCGAGAGAAAAGATGGTCGAAGTTTTTTCACAATTATTGAATTTCGTGTTGATATTGAGTGAAATCGGTCAATTTTGGTGTCATTTTGTACAATTTTGTTCAGTAAAAGTGCACAAAAGAAATAATCATGAAGAAATTAGCGTATCGTGTATTTCCTCGTTGCCGCCAAATCTCATTACATGAGCTTGAGTAATGAGGCCACCGCTTTACCCAAGAGCCTGACATGATTTACTGACGACTTATGACTAATGACTACTTATAACGTATAACATTTATATAAAATTTGATACAAATTTCTACTTGAGTAATGGCAAAATACTAACGTGAAGTCCAGAACTTAAAGAAAAAAAAATACATCAATGAAATCTGAACCAGATATTTTAAGGTTCCCGAACCAGATAATATTATTATAAGGTAGTACAAAAGTGAAAACGTAACTATAAAAGTAACAAGAAAATAACCACAACAAACTTAAGAATATAAAATAATAAAAAAAAGATATCAAAGGAATTTTAAAATTTAAAAATTTTCGGAAATGTCACGGAAAGAAAATTAAAAAAGATGGGTGACGGAACAATTATACTACTCTAACAAGAAATTCGAGTAGGGACATACAAAAACTGTAGGGCCAAAATGTCTTACAGTGCCTTCTCGTGTTTCCTAAAACATGAGTATGAAGATTTTATGGGGTATCCGGCCCACCCTAGCTTTGTTTTCAGGAGAATGTTTTTGAAATATTAAGGTCAAATTAAAATTTGAATGACGTAAATGTACTAATAAATAAACACCAAAATAATAAACTCATACAAATTTTCAGTTTAAAAGTTCAATCAAAATTTAAGTTTTATTAGTAAATTAAAAACAACAACATAATTGAACACTTTTTATGTGTACACGAATTTTAGACCATTCTTGTATTACATACAATTATTGCAACTTTTACGTACTGGGAAATTATACAAAGATTTTTACATTTATCTTTAGACATTGTTACAATGGCAAAATAACTGAAATAATTTCACTATTTCAGTTCTCTCTGTATATTAGTTTCGTCAATTTTTTATACCATACTGGAGAAATCAAAGTTATACTTTAAAACATAAAAAAAGTACTTTAATTTACACTTTTGATCGTCGGCATTTGGTGGAATTCTATTGTAAATACATTGTTACACCGTGACCGTTGTGACAGTCACTAATAACTAAATACTAAGGGTTAAATTAATACAGACTTAACTTCTATACTAATAATAAAGAGGAAAAATTTGTTTGCTTGTATTGAATAAGCTCTGAAACTAATGAAATGATTTTTAAAATTCTTTCAACATTAGAAGCCGACATTATCCCTTAGGAATATGGGCTATATTTGTAAATAAAAAAAAGTAGTCATCCTTACCAAAACTTAAATAATGTTACTCATGGTGTAACAATGTGAGCTATCAAATCATTCGGACCATGTTATCCATACCTTTATATTGATCCTTATGCAAATAAATAATTTCATATTCAAGACTGTTTTAATTCCTCGAAAGTACTTTTTGAATTATTCAAATCAAACAATCTATTTAAAAGATTTTACGAATTTCAAACTTTCATTCTTAAGAAAATGCTCACGTACCAATACTCGAAAATTAGCCGACACTAGCAAACTGACCCGGTTTCACTCGGGTAGTAGAACATATTTTATAGAATAAATCAGTAGAACTTATATTTATTACGATTTTTGTAACTCACTGAAAATAACTTTATAGTGTGACTGCCATTGCAAACCTTTCCATGCAGTAGAGAAAAGGAAAAATAACACTGTCAGTTAACATTCCCGCTTAAGTAACAACATCTCAAAATATGAATAGATTTAAACGAACAAATATGTGTCATTAAAAAATAAATATGTCTTTCTAGATAACTACAATGTTTTAAATAGAAAAGCGTGTATTTTTCTTAAAGGTAAAATTGAATTTTTATTAAAATTAGGTACTGACTGGAAATGTTACGTAAAGTTGGAGACAAAAAAACGGCAATTCATCAATCTTATTGCGAGGAAAGGGCGCGTCAAAGGTTTTTGTGGCCGCTTGGCCCACTAAGGTCGAGGCAGCCAAATGGCACATTTCAACTTTTGAGTTTCTTCAAATGTCTTGAAACTGGTAAAAAGTAATTATAAAGTGTGGCAATCTATCATCGCCGCCTGACATTTACTTCATATTTTTATTCATAAATATTTCAGAAAGGAAGACTATTCTTAAAAGACAAATGAATGTCTTAAATTAAAGACGTTTGTCTGTTGTCTTTTCATTGAGTATTTTTTTGTTAACAAAATAATATACTAGCTTTTCAATAGGCTATGTTTATTTAAATTTATTATTTTATACGTAAAGAAAAGTTTTTGTACTTCTTTCGCAAATTTTACAAATTAAGACAGAAAGGTAACGTTTATAAATTTATGTATAAAACTTAATTTAAACTTAAAACCATAACATAAATACTTAAAATAATTCTGGAGAAATTAGACGTATGATGATGATGATTTATTTCCACTGGGAGTAGATCATAATTCCAAAAGAAGCAAATCATCCGTTTGTGTTATGGGTGTAACATAACGATACTAATACAAAGAAAAACTTGATATCTGTTTAAATTTAACAAAGACCCAGAAATACACTTGCTACAAGCAATAATTACGAAACCAAAAAAATATAAGTGAATTTCCTGAATTAGTACTAACAAACAAACTTTCGCCTTTTATAATTTCAGTATTACAAAACGAACTAAGGACCTTCAAAGATAGAGCTTATTCATTTTACTCATTCTATAACAAACGGTAGGTAATGCAACTTCGATTTATTTCATTTTCTATTTTTTTTTCCAAACCGAAACATGGTTTCAGGAATAGCTCTAGCTATATCTCTCTAAGAGGTCTTGTTGGTTGTTGGCAATGACATATTATATAACCTTTGAAGTTATTTGGTAGATAAGCAGGTTCTACATATGATAAGCCCGGAAACAACAACAACACCTTTCCTGTGTTAGGACCACAAAAACAAAAAATTGACCAAAGTTATCGAGCCGTTTTCGAGTTTTAAGCGTACCAACACATTTTGCGATTGAAATAGAAAGTAATTGTGTTTTTTTTCTTATAAAAAAAAATTAAGTTTAAGATTCATCATAGTCATAAACAAACTAACACATTTACTAAAAAGGGATATTATGGGAACAGTCTGCAAATTATACACTTTCTTCATTTAAAAATATGAATATTTCCTTGATTGTTGATCTGAAACTGTTCCTTTCTCATATTTTTTTTTATTCGTCTTAGCGTCAATATTGGTTAAAACCACGATCCGATTTCCTACTTCTCTTTCTCCATTTTTGATATTAAGCATTCGCTTTTGACAAGCCAACGTTTCCTAGTCGTTGTCTACACTGAACGGACGATGACTAGAGCCTAGGCAGGCGTGCTGCGTGGCTCATTGTGGTCGCGCTAGTCACTTGTACGGACGCAAAGGTGCGTTACTTTAGTTTGATAATAATTCGAGCCCGTCGCGTCGTCGCAACCGCGCTTGGCTCGCAGTGTCGACGTACACTTAGGTCACAAAACATACCCAGGTACAGAAGGCAATCTACATACTCACACAAACTCACACATAGACATCTCTCACGGACACGATATTGTGAACTGGTATAGATCACTTCGAGCGCGAGTGACATTAGCTTGAGATACGCTTATGTGAACGTTTCTTATGTAAAATGGATCAACAAAACACTTACTATCTACTATCATCACCACGTTATTCCCTTTATGCACACATCTAAGCACGTACATACATTAATTATTTTTTTGTGAAACAAAAAAAGTAATTGTTTAGAGGACTGTTTTTTTTTTTAATTCAACGTTAAACGCTGAATGGTGGTGTTTTGTATAGCTACCAGTTGAAAGTAACTTATTATATTCTAAATGACTCTTTTTCGAGCAAAACTTAAACACTAGCATAGTCATTATCCCGGTAGACGCGTACTTTGTTTAGCCGTTTTTACTTCTGACTTCAAATGTTGGGAGAGGGTGATGAATGATTTTAAAGTAAGATTAAACTCATTCTTACTTTCAAATCAATCGTAATCAACAATTAAGCTTGTGACAAATAAGTAACTCAATTCGTTTAAAAACAAAATATTTAATAAAAGTCAATAATTAATTTCTATAAATCTTAAAATATGGTGGCACACCACGGTGTCGTAGAATGTGTTAGTTTGTTACAATATTTTTTAACATCTTCTTAATACTCATAATTACATTTAATTCAATTTCATTTCATTAAAAGGTTTTAGTAATTAATTTAGTGTGTATAGGAAATGGTTCTCTATTCATATCAGGTTATGTAATTGCTTGCAATTTTATCACATAAATAGTCTACGTCTAGCACAAGATAAAGATTTTTTATCTTAATCCTTAATGGGTTTCTGTGAAAGATTCAGGCAACGTCTAAAGTACCAAGTCAGGTAGTCATACAAAAAGTTGTAAGATTTATTCTTAACCAAAATATTGTTAATAATGGGTAGAGTTATTTGTAACCACATTATAACAAACAAACAACAATAATTTAATTTTGCAAATTCTTCGGAACATATAAAGGACCTACAAACGTGGAAAATAAGCAAATGATAGTGCGACGTATCAATAGCGTGGGGACCAAACCTCGTCATCTTCCAGAAACCCTCTGAATATTTCATAACCTTTCAATATCAATAGAATATTAAAAAAGTCCATTTTGGGTTGAGTTCGGTCTTCTATCCTTTTTAGTGTAATTTAAGATGATATTATACATGAAACATAAAGTTTTTGGAACAATAAAGATACGTTTTTTTTTTAAAATGTGTGTTTGTTTTTTTGCATTTTTTTAATACTCATAACTATCGACGTAACCAACAAGAATGAAATTTAATAAATCACTACAGGATGAAGGGCTAGGTGGAGCCTCTTTCTTTCCTTTTCGGAAGACACCCGCATACCGTAACGTGTTTACGTAGTGTTGTCGCTGTTTTTTTTTTTTGGATGACTAATTTGTTGGTAATCTTACGATTTTTTACAACTTCACCGAACTTTGTGGGCCGAGCAGAGTGCTCAGCCCGAGACATCATTATTTAGATGGATTGGGCTGTTACCTACAACGCCAGCACCAAGGGCTGTCTCCCGGGAGACCGTACCTCGACTTGGTGCTGCGTTCTGGTTACTGGGTGGACTTAGTGGAGGAGTATTTGTGGCTCGTCGCTCGGCGTTAGGCGCCGGGCGCAAGAGAGGTCTTCGTCGCCGAGACCGGCGGCGTAGTGTTATGTGTTGTCGCTGTAGATCTCTTATTCCAACGTTTACGATGGTTTGTTTAGTAAATGTGAGTGCGCTATAGTTGTTTGTGCGAAAGTATGATGCTGTGAGTATACAGTGTAACGATTGTGTACTACAGAGTAGTTACTCTATTATTAATGGTTATAATAAGATTTAAGATATAGTTGTAAGGATTTACCAGATTACAAATAAGAAGTCGATCTTTTATTTTCTATTTTGCATGGGAGAATTCAAAAAGTTGAGATTAATCGTATAAAATCATCAGAAGTTGCGGTTACAATGGGTGTCCCCCAGGTATATATTCTGGCACCGTTTTTGTTCTTCTCAAACATCAATGACCATGGATAGTATTGTTCGTGGATACCACTTTACTCTTATTTAAAGTGAAGAGACAACTAGGTAAATAAAATGAAACTAACGAGGTGATTTCGAAAGTTGTACACTGGTTCAATGTAAACAGCTTCTTTCTAAATTCTAGAATCAAACTTTCAACTTCTAATGTAAGGCAGGTAGACACTAATGCACAACTCGATGAAAACAAACTGAAGCTAATATATTCCACTACATTTATACGAATTATTAAAGATGAAGAGTTAAAATGGTGCCCGCATATTGCAAAGCTTGCTATCAGATTGAGCTCAGCAGCTTACGCTGTGGACACCGCTAGAATTGTTTATTTTACTGTCTCATGGCATTCTTCGCTAAGAAAAGTCGGCTAAGGTAAACACAATATTTATTTTGTAAAAGAGGGCTATACGGGCAATTTATAACTTAGGCCTTAGAATTTTCCTCAGCTAAAAGTTTAAAGAATGAAAAATTCTGACGGTGACTTAATATGTGTCCATAAAATATTATTTGTAATATTCAGGGTTATTCAATTTGTAATATTTACTTTTATGAATATTCGTTTAATATTAGTCATAAATACTTGATGTTATACTACGTCGTACCTACTCGTATAACCTATTCACCTTAAGGAAATAGTTACGTATCAGTGCAACTGCAAAGTAAATGCCTATTTATACTGAGGTATAAATTAAACCATTTATATTGAAGCAAACTTTTTATTACAATGTTTTCAAAAATTAAAATCAAGTGATATAACAATTAATCAGATTCGTCATAATTTTCACTAACATGTACAATAAAAGAATTTTGCACCGTGTCTTCCATAACATTATCTAAGTCCCACATATTTTTTCTTCTTTGACCTCATGGTTACAGAAATTCTTCCGTTTGTTAGAGTCTATTATTTCTATTGCGTCATAACCTATCATACAACCATCATAACAAATCTAACCAAAAATCAGATGGGGAACTACATGAGTAGCGTGAATTAAAATACTACATTAATAAGCCCCATAAACTCTATTTTTTAGCATCGTATAACTTATAAAATGTCTCCGTGTTCAATATTCAATAGCTTTTGCGGTAATATTTTATTTATTTACCTACTTTTATTATTTTATTCGCCTTGTGGTCGAGCGGTCCAGGTGTTGGACTTGACTGCATGAGATCCCGGGTACGAATTCCGGGACGGGCAACAACTAAGAGTAATACCTTTAACAAACTCTTGTTCATGTCTGTACTCTCTCTATTTAAGAGAAAAAAAAATTATGCAGTAAAAAGGCTAGTTAAAAACAGTTTATAGTTGGAAATATGAGGGCCGCCAGTATGATCCCCGTTCCGGTCATAAAGACATGCGTCTCTGATGTGTTCTTAAATCAAAAATATTAAAAATCTTACTTTTGATAAATTCAGATGCTAACATAGTTTTTTACCCGTGATAGTTTTCAAGTGGCTAGATGTAATGTTTGATTAGTTTTTAGTGTGCATTGCAATTTATATGTAACATATGAGGGAGATAGGACTCCTGTCCAGCAGTGGGTGTTACTAGATGATGATGTAACATATACATATGTAAACTGCTCTTTATTTCGAAACTGTGAAATAGTGAACAATAAAACAATTAGGTATCGTAGTATCGGTAAGAAATACTACTTTTCAAATTTTTTTAACAAAATATTTCATGAGCAGGTGTAAAAATTTGAACAGGTTATTTTGAAAGTAATTTAGTTTAACATACTATTTTCATAGTATTTTCACGCCCATTTAGCCTTAGCAACCGTACAGTAACTTAGGCAGGGGCAAAATCAGGGCACCCACGACTAGCAGAAAACACAAAATCTGGTGGCAGGCCTATTTATAAACCTATTAAACCTTATTAATGAGAATCTAATGAATGTTAAAAGAAATTGTTTATGTTTACAAAAAAATGTGATCATATTGCAAGGTCTCAGGGTATTTGGAATACGAATATGCTTCAGAATAGAAATATCAATGATCAAACTCGCACTGCAACTTGTATTGTATTTTGTCATACTTCAAGTTAAAATTAGATTGTAACCTGTATTTTTTTAACTGGTTAATAATGTTACTATTATTAGTATTGAAAAAAGACAAGCCCACTTAGTTTATTTCACCGGAACTTCCCAGTGTGTGGCTGCAATTTCGATCCGGTAGTAGTTTAAGAAAAGTGTTGACGCGCACGATTACCGCTTGTATGGTCCATGTGAATTAAGTTTTTTCTGTCTCTGATTCTGCCTATCGCAAACCGGGCACATATCCAATCCCGAACAACATTATTTTTAATTAGTTAAGACATACATATTATATTTGTGCTAAATCACTTACGGGCTAGACAGAGAATATAATACTGAATTAGTAAATTGGAAAATCAGGTTTTTTTTTAGTTGCCCAAAACAAGAATTGAGCCTGGGACCTCATAAAGTCCCTTCTTCTTCCTTGGCCGCGGCTCTCACCCAAGCAGTAAGGATGATGAGAGACGCACCGAAGCACGTGCTAGAACTACCTATATTTGATGGATACTGCAACGACTGGCTCACGTTCCGCGCTGCATACTCAGAAACGGAGAGCATGTTCCCCAAATGTGAAAATGTATCCATAATAAGGAAAAGTCTCAAGGGAGCAGCGTTGGAAGCCGTCAGCAGTCTATTGATCAGCCAACCGAACTCGTGGGCCATAGACGAGGCCCTGGAAAGAAGATTTGGACGACCGGACGCATTGGCTATGAACGAGATCCAAAAAATTAGAAATATGGGAAAATTAAGTGACAACCCACGTGACCTATGCATATTCGTGAACAAGATATCGAATATTATAGCTAAGATCGAAGCACTGAAGAAAATTCACTACCTGTACAATCCGGAGCTAGTGAAAACTGTGTTTGAAAAGTTAACGCCTATTTTGAAGAATAAGTGGTACGACTATGCCGCCAGGGATAAAGAAGATGTTCCAGACTTGAAGAGGTTTGCTTTATTTTTAAATGACGAAGCGGACAAGTACGGCGCATCCGCTCAACCCGAGGAGATAACATCGAGTTTTGCCCCACAAAAAAAGTCTATTAAGAAGAAATACGAACGAACATTTGTAACAGACACGAAAAGTGAACAATGTCCGTCGAGCAAACGTTGGGAAATAGCTAAGAAACACCGTGTCTGCTTCCGCTATCTACGAAGTACTCACCGCCGGGCTGTGTGTCGAGCCAAGAGATGTGGACAGGATAGCTGCGAGATGGCTCATCACCGTTTTCATCACCAGAAGAGGAGGGAAGCGACGACACCACCGACGCCGCCGCCGCCGACGTCGACCGGCGAAGTCACATCTGCGGTGGAGGTAGTGAGGAACACAGATTGCCGAAGGAGCCAACAAGCTTACCTGAAGATCGCACCAGTCACACTCACCGGACCGAACGGTGCCCGGGTCGATACGTACGCCCTGATAGACGACAGCAGCACAGTGACACTTGTCGACGAGGGCCTCGGTTATATCGGATATTGGAACTCGACAGACCCAAAGACCACATGTGGGTACAAGGCCTCAACGAGACGGTGAAGTACGAGAACAGCAAGAGGGTCAACATCCGTATACGAGGAAGACACAGTCAAGAGGACTATGTACTACGGGGCGTGCGCACAATCAACCGTTTGATGTTTACGAAACAAAGTATCGAACGCAAAGAACTACGTGACTGCACCCACCTAAAGGACATTGAAGATCATATGCTGGTCTATAAAAACGCGTGCCCGAAGCTACTCATCGGTCAAGAAAACTAGGAGTTATTAGTAGCTATAAAGATACTCACCGGACGTCAAGATCAACCTGTCGCGTCGAACACTAGATTAGGATGTGTACTATACGGCTGTCGCATGTCATATCAAAATGTCGTCGCTTTCTGTGGACATTCGATATCATCAGAGTGTGAAAACTCTATGGAAAACATGTTGAAGAAATTTTTTGACTTGGAAACACTCGGAGTTGAGCCTAGAAAACCTAAAAATGACCCAGAGGAACGGGCATTATGTATATTAAGAGAAAATACGAAAAGATTACCCGACGGTCGCTTCGAAACTTCGTTGCTATGGAAACAAAACAACTTTGACATTCTGAACAACTACTCTAGCTAAATAAAATTATTTAATTTGCAATTTTCCGCCAAAAAATGTATACGTATATGGCATAACAAAACAGACAAAATAGTGCGCTAAGAATGAATTGGACTTACTGGAAGCTAAAACTCCCAAATACATCCAGCTCCACACAATACACACCACTAAACTGTTTTATTAGCATCAACAATACACACACTACTAAAAACTCAACGAACGTTTCGCTTCGTAACCGAAGCATCATCAGGAGAATTCGACTGCACTCCACGAAGGTCGAGCAGATACTGCTGATAGTATACAGTCGAATTCTCCTGATGATGCTTCGGTTACGAAGCGAAACGTTCAGTTTAGTTGTGTGTATTGTGTGGAGCTGGATGTATTTGGGAGTTTTAGCTTCCGGTAAGTCCAATTCATTCTTAGCGCACTATTTTGTCTGTATTGTTACGCTATAATACGTATATATTTTTTGGTGGAAAATTGTAAATTAAATAATTTCATTTAGATTTAAGTATGGATTTCAGCAAAGTAACGCCTTCTTCTATTAATTTTATTAACTACACTAGCCTACATCCGACTTCAGAATTTGGAACGCAAATTAGATCGCGATCCCGATTTAAAGAAAAAATATGACAAAAAGATAAATAATTTGTTGACATCGGTATACGTGGTTCCTACCACCACACCAGCAACACCAGGACGCACGTGGTACCTGCCTCACTTCGCTGTTAGCAACCCGTCGAAGCTAAAGATCCGACTAGTTCATGACGCAGCTGCGAGGTCGCACGGATGGAGCCTGAACGATATGCTGCTGTCCCGCCGCGATCTACTACAATCACTACCCGGCGTCGTCATGCGGTTTCGACAGCACACATACGCCATCTCTGCCGACATTAAGGAAATGTTTATGCAAATTAAGATACGAAAAAAAGACCGAGACGCGCTGAGATTCCTGTGGCGAGGTGATCAACGAGGTGACACGACTCTCAGGGAATACCAGATGACATCTGTAATATTTGGTGCTACGTCATCGCCGTATACCGCGTTGTTCGTGAAAAATAGAAATACCGAAGACTTCAAAAACAAGTACCCCAGGGCCGTCAAGGAAATTAAGAAAAATCATTATATGGATGACTATATTACAAGATTCCCGAGTAAAGAAGAAGCAACGGAGATATCGAAAAACGTAGACTACATACATCGCCAAGCTGGCTTTATATTAAGAGGATGGGTGTCGAACGAGAAGTTGATTATACGCAATTTTGAAACTAAATCGGGAACCGAAATAGTACCTATAGGTGGGACTGACACTGAGAATAAACTTGGCCTCCTATGGGAAGTAAATATGGACTGCATCGGATTCCACCTGAACGAGGAAAAGACACCACCTGAAGTCAGTCGTGTCGTTGAAGAGCATGAATTTACATTTATTAGAATATTATACTGGAATGACTCACGCACAGCACTCGCTTGGATAAGATCCGAACCCCGTGCCTTCAAGACATTCGTCGCGCACCGGTTAGCTGAAATAGAAGAACTAACGAAGATGAACAAGTGGCGATGGGTACCGAACAAGGACAACGTGGCTGACGACGCGACCAGGGAGACGCCGCGGGACTTCGGCGTGGAAAATCGATGGTTCCAAAGTCGAGAATTCCTACGACGACCAGAAGCGGAGTGGCCGACCGAGACAGAACCTAGGAAGACTCCTAGTGAAAAAACTGGCGAAGAACGATGTCTCGTCCTGTGATCAAGATACGCGTACCTACCTACCAAATATCAACAATATTTCAAGATGGCAAGTACTTATATGCGTACTGGGACCTGTACTTCAATTTATAGACCTGTGTAGACCAATATGATATCTAGCGGCCGCAGCAAAAAGAAAAAGAACCAAGGAAAATCCACTTCGAGATCCGACGTGGATTTTTACGATTATTAATATAATCGGAATGTGAAAGATAGAAAAAACGCCGTGAAACAGATGAAAGAAGAACGAACATTCGTATGTCTGGAAGTGGAATACATACTACGAGCAGAGAGATTATGGGTGTGCGCGTCTCAAGAAGACAGTTACGTATAGCAAAATTGTATTCCCTCCGCCAAAGACCGTCTCACCGCTTTAAGTGTTTATATAGGAAGCGACGGATTATTTAGACTAGGTGGGAGGATATCCCGAAGACACCATGAACCCGATGTTACTGGACGGCGATCACAAGTATACGAGAATGTACATACAACATGTACACGAGAAAATGAACCACGGTGGCGTCAAATTGATTGTGATTGAAATTAGACAACGATACTGGGTAACAAGAATACAACCGACAACAAAGAATGTGTTAAGAAATTGTCCTGCGTGTAAAATAAGAAAAGCGAGACCTACAGCGCCATTTACTGGTGATCTTCCGGCAGCAAAATTGGCCCACCACATACGCCCGTTCTCTTTCTAAGGATGGGACTATTTTGGACCAATAAAAGTGACCGGCACTGGGAGAAGAGATGGGTAGCTCTATTCACCTGTCTGACCGTCAGGGCTATCCACCTCGATTTGGTGAAATTACTGAGTGCGGACTCTGCTATATCCGTACTAAAAAGATTCATAGCAAGAAGAGGGGTACCTACCGAGCTGTGGTCCGACAACGCGACATGCTTCAAGGCTGCGGATAAGTAGCTACGTGACGCGGTCCAGGAGGTTGTCGAGGCCGCCAGGAAAATAGCCAATGCGCGAGGCATACATTGGCGCTACAAACCCCCCGCCGCTCCATTCATAGGCGGGGCTTGGGAACGTCTAGAGCGTAGCGTCAAAGAAACCCTTCGCGTCACGCTGCACGAGAAGCATTCGAGTGACGAGACCATCATCACGCTATTGACCGAGGCAGAAAACATCATCAACTCACGCCAGTTCACAAACGTACCAGTCACACCGAGCGAGCCACAGGGACTGACACCCAACCACATCCTGTTGGGCCCGAATAGCCACGTACCAGTTTCAGTGTACTTCGACACGCAGGAAGAGTCAGCGCGCAAACAATGGAGGCACGCCCAGCATCTGGTGGACGAGGTCTGGCGACGTTGGGTCAATGAATACCTGCCCTTGCTCCAACACCGGCAGGAGCCTCGCACCACCGGGTCTGCCCCCAAAGTCGGCGACCTGGTGATCACCTGTGACCCTATCCTACCTAGAAACGTCTGACCAAGAGGAAAAGTCACCCGCATCTACCCAGGCAACGACGGCGAAGTACGAGTCGTAGACGTCACCACTGGCAATGGGCACATAATTCGGAGGCCTACCAAGAAGATCGTCGTGCTCCCAGCGGAATTCGCAGGCTGCGACGGTGGGAAAAATGTGTACGACGACCATAGAGAACAATAGACAACATCGGCGAGAGTGACCCGACCCAAAGGATGGCAAGCGTCGATACCTTACGGATACTTTGAGTTCATGTAAATGTTGATATCTAAGTAATAAAAAAGTCTAAAGTGATATTCAAGTAAATAACGAGATTTTGTATATAATTATGAGCTTGCATATATACTCTATTTTGGTTTGTATAGTTATTTTGACTTAGAAAATGATGTTTTGGAATAGGTTTTACAATGTTTTATAGCGTTTTTGTGTATGTAAATTTGCAATGTTAATTTATGTTTAAAAGGTGTTCTATTGTTTAGATTTATGTGTAAAATGGTAAAATGAATAAAACTGGACTGTCTTATCATAGTACGAGCCGTGTAAGTTATGTAAATAGTCAAAAAATCAGCTAAGTTTAAATTTGGTAATAAAGTGTTAGTGTTTCACTTACCCGAATGTAATAAAATTAGGATATAAATAAATAATAAAGTTAGGGGTAAGGTAACAACTGTAATGTGCATACGACCGCGCCCGTAGCGTTAATAATTTTGGAAGCGCAGCGCCGTCACGTTTTATACTGAGCTGAGGGGGGCAGAGACGCATAAAAGCTGAGATCGCGGAATTTCGCCGCCAAACGGAAACCGAGCGCAGTCGATTGCACAACTAAGTATGCAAGGATCTAGACAAAAATAGGTTTGTAATATGTCTGAACATGATATTTGTATATTTTAATAAAGAAATTGAATAAAGTATGGTCCCGGGGGTTAGCTATGGAATGGTCCGGAATCCCGTTCCCGAAATCGTATAAATACCGGGACTCGGATTCGGGAATTTAGAAAGCCCGGTGAAGTTGTAAAAACCGCGAGGTTGGCAACACATTAGTCATTCCAAAAAAAAAATCGGGAATTCATTCGCGGTGGGTCCTCCAGGAAAGTTACTGGGAACGCTCAAGAATAAAAAGAAAACTCCCAGTGAAGTGTGAACATTCTGCGCCACACTCTCGCCCAAGTGAACGTGTAACCGTGTGTTTTATTTCCAAAAATCTCTCCAGACAGTACCTCATCGTACAGCTCTAGGAAATCTATCCGCCTCAAAATGTGTGAAATGATATTTAACATAATTGATTTCTATTGAGTAGTTTATTTTTTTTATTATATATTACTATTAGTTATGACTATTTCATAAAATTCATTGGAGTTTGAAGTATTCTCAACATATAAATTGGTACTAGCATAGTTGTAATAGAAAATAACTCGATATCAACGATAATATAACCGTTATCGGTGATATAAGCATAATTTTCTTGAATGGGCAAAATTGTTAAATTTTTAATTTGTTAGTGTCATACTATAGTAATAATGTCATATAAAATTGTATAAATGAGGTACCTATTACACAGTTGGATTTCACTGTCAACAATGAATAGTAATGCGAATTACATAGAAAAATAATTGCGATTGGAATCAAACTATAATTTAAAATTTGTACATACGTCACGTATTGACAAGTGTGTTTGGCAAAATATGATAATTAATATTGTTACACCTTTTATGTACCACAATTTGGAAATAAATGATTTGACGGCTGGTTTTTACGGCCAAAAAAGTCGTCTAAAAATTCGAAACAAACGCACCGAGAACTGATTTATTGTTAAGTAAAACGTTAAAAGAATAAAAAAATACCAATAAAAATATCCGATTCAGAAAGTCATAAAAGTAAAAGACTTACAATACCACAAAAGTTCAAAACAAGGCCTAGTAAGAAAATAATAATTTTATTTGATTTCAGAAGTTATGTATTTTTTGTGTAAACAAAATACAGTATTTTGTGTGTGAGTGTAATTTATACTTGTCTAGCTGTCCAGCGAGGTTCGAATTTATATGTAAGAAATTAAAATTATTTCTCTTGTTTAATCGTAGTTTTTGCCATTTTCATATTTTTTGACTCTTCCCCGGAACTGTCAAGGGTAATTCATAGGCAACATTAGTCAAATCGGTTCACTCGATCGGTAGTTATGCATTAACAAACATGTCGACTATTCATTATTATATTATATTGGTGAGCACACATATACGAGCCAAACAAGAGGCACCGAGCAGGTAGCCCGAGAGCGCACAGTATGTGGTTGTAGGCTGTCCCTTCATGACAAGAACAGCCTCTATACTAAACTACTCAGAAATGTTAAAACAAAACTATAACACGTGATCCAGTCGATCCTTACATCCATATTGTACTACTCAGTGTTCTTACAGGGACAACAACAGCGTACGCTTATCATAAACATGGAAGTATGCTCCACGTCACGTCCCTAAACACGTCCACGGTATATGTGACTACACAACCCCCCGAAGGGGGAGATAAAAGACTCCACATCCTTTAGCGTGAGTGCCGAATAACCATTGCTACCCCCGGATGGCCCACAACTTGCGCCCCAGATCACATTAAATCAACAATTATGATCTAGACGTATGTATTTGTCATTCGGTGACAGGAAGTGCCTGTTTCCAGTGGTGAACTTTACATTAGAAAGCGGTCGGAATACTGCAAGATGTACACAAGGTATGTCTGTAGATTCTAGAAACAAAGTTACTTCAAGTTATACAGCCGTAGCTCAGCGATAAACGAACCGATAGGAAACACCTGAAAGTGATCCAGTTGATTTCCTTGTATTAATGGTAAGCGAAGATATACAGAATGACGCTGCATCGGTAAACATACTTTCACCCACATGTGCGGGGAAATAATTGAGTTGTAAATTTTTACACATATTTACTCAATTATCGATTACTATCTATTACCCGCGGCTTCGCCCGCGTAGTCTAGTTATTTAATGTTTAGCTCTCCAACGCTGCCCGTTAAAATTTTAAGATAAAGAGTAGCCTACGTCCTTCTCCAAAGTGTAATCTATTTCTTTTAAACATTAAAATCAGTTCAGCTTTTTTGCCATCAAACCGGAACACACACTTTCTCTCTCATTCACTTACTCTAAGTGTCGGGTAGATGAAAATTAAAGATAGTATATATATAAATATATAAAGGAGAAAGAAAGTTTTTGTTATGTTCCGATTAAACATAAAGCTCATTTTCATTCCCTGTCTCATTGTTGCTCAAAAGTCGCAGCCGCTTTGCAGTGGCATACTGCCGAAAAATTCTCAGTATTTTGTTTGTATGTAATATGTTATTATGAATGCAAAAATATGAATAACGGCAAAACTAATTATAAAAAAAATATTATACTGTAAGATCGTCTATCCATACACAATATTATACAATATATACAAATTAACATAAATAACTAAAATAAAAAAAAAAACTTACTCATCTAAAAAGTATTATACAGTAGTACTATTTAAATTATGCGCGTCGGCTATATTCGTCAAGCTTCGGAAATCCAAATGTATTTTTAAGATATCTGAATAGAGTTGTCATTACACATAATAAATCATTTTTCTAAAATTTAGATTAGGTCAGCCAATTTAAAAATAAAAGTATAAAGTATAAAAAGTGTAAAGCCGAAGCGTATAATTTAAATAGTAGTACCGAAGATATTCTGTAAAGAAGAAATTTAAAAAGTAGTTCACTGAGTTCAACCTGTAAGGAGCCGACCACGTGGCTAGGCCATGCGGTCGGTAGCTACAAAACCCTATTATTATTATTTGTGACTGCAGTATTCTTTGGCGGGGCAGCATAGTATCTTGTAGAGCTAACTTGGACCACCGCGATCGCTTTTCTCTCATGACAACTGGCCGGCTATGCACATCTTTCGTCACAGTACTCAATCATTTGATGTTATTTTAAAACTGAGATACCTCCTATGATATTCATTTAATTTGAATAATGTAGTGAGCCATTTTGTTTTAAATTAAATACATGTGATGAATAACACATTTGCTCGGAAAAGGATTAATATAATATTTATAAAAACAATTTCGCAAATAATGCATTATTTCAAAACAAATTTGATTAGCATGAAAAAGGTTAAAGTGAGTTAACCTTAAAAAAATAGAAACATTCTGTCTTGGACTTTTTTTTAACTTTCAAAGGAAAGCAATTCCGTCATACATGCTTTTTGCAAAACTTTAACCGTTAACATATAATATAATATAATATATAATGTGACATTAATATATATAATATGTTATAATAAGTGGGAGTGGGAAGTGGGATTAGGATTTTGTCAGTCCTTTCAAAGTTGCCCTGTATAATAAAGATTCTTAACAGTCTTAAATCAGTGCTTCTAAAGAGTAGTATGACATTTCGTAGTCATCGACCATACATCCCAATTGACGCCTATTCTTTATAACTTTGCTTTGAAACAATTCTGGCGAATAGCTGAGGTGCGGGGAAGCACGGCACTGCTTTCTTATTGGCCATTGCAATGACAAAAAGTCATATTTATAAACAGACCAGCTGCCTTTTCCGACTTCGCTCGGATGTTAATTTTTTTTACTATAAATTGAGATGTAAGCTATCCTATCTTTCAAGTTGGATCAAACTGCACACGGTGTGCAAATTTGATTCAAATCGGTCAAGAAGTTTAGGAGTCCATCGCGGACAAACAACGTGACACGTAATTTATATATATTAAGATATGTCAGATAAGGGATGAGACGATGTTATAAATCCAAATAATAATTTTGTTTAAATTTAATAATATTTGTGTAACACAAACTAGTAGAATATGTTGTTGTTATAGGCAAATATTTTTTAACAACTTTAGCAAATAAATATATTTCATTTCATTTCGTTTCTAGTGAATGTTATTCTGAAATGTGGTTTGTTTCTATAGTACAGTACAGTTAGTCTGCATGTTCTTAATTCGTACTACCAAACTATCAGTATTTTCTCATTGTTTAAATTACGTATATTTCTCATAAAATTTTAACATGATTAGTTTAATCGGAGTGAAACTGCAAAAAACCGAATATTGCGACATCATGAGACGAAAATTAAGAGTTTTTGTTGATTTCCCCGGATCCATCACCCATCTCATGATCAGATCCAGACTTGGTAGTAATATAAAGAATTTTCAAAATCTTTATTGCCACTCCTGTCGGGTTATTATAGATTTTATTATAAAAAAATATTGTAGGAAACATTTCGCACAAAAAAAACATCAAGAGTTGAAAGTTCACATTGAATATACGATCTTGATGGAAAACGATCCATCGTTGCTTACTACGCCATGTATCAATGTACGAATTCAGTCACGAACCGAAATAACGTCCAGATACCAGATAAGGATAAAATAAATAAAATTCTCTCGCGAAATGCTAATTTTGAATCCGGCAACAGCACGAAAAATAACTTCAGGAGTGGAATTAGGTGATTTCTTTCGTAAACAGATATACGGGACGTTGTTTTGAACTTTTATCTTATTTTCGTTTTTGTACAAATTTGGGAACACTATTTTCAGAGAATCGGTTTGCCGATTTTCTGATCTCATTATCATTCTGAATGACCTATCCTTACATACCCCCACACGTATGGGTATGATGGAAAAAAATAATTTCAGTTCTTAGTATGGGAAACCTCAAAATTTATCTTTTTTCTATATTCGTGTAAAAATCTCTTACGGTTCACAGAATACATCTAATTAACAAGTTCCAACAGTGAAAATAGGGACGGACAGTCAGGCAGACATATAAAAGGGTTCTAAATCGGTCGAACGAATCTAATAAGGTTCCACACTCTGCTCACACGATTTTCTGCACACACGTTCTTTTCTACTTTCGTGGTGTACCTATCTTCCATTCCTGCATTATACACTATCAATGCTTACAATTTCCTTCAATTGTTCCAGCACTATGGTGGTCTGGCACTGTGGTCTAGCGGTCCGGGTGTTGAACT
>NJDC01008324.1:15451-25607 GCA_002245475.1 Calephelis virginiensis | reverse complement strand
TGAATGACCTATCCTTAAATACACGTATGGATATGATGGAAAAAAATAATTTCAGTTCTTAGTATGGGAAACCTCAAAATTTATCTTTTTTCTATATTCGTGTAAAAATCTCTTACGGTTAACAGAATACATCTAATTAACAAGTTCCAACAGTGAAAATAGGGACGGACAGTCAGGCAGACATATAAAAGGGTTCTAAATCGGTCGAACGAATCTAATAAGGTTCCATTTTAAGGTCTTTGGTTAAGGAAACCTCAAAATTATTGATTTTTTATTAATAATCTACGCTAAATACATAATTAGCAACTTAGAACGAATCATAAATAATAATGCAATATCACAAATAATAACATAATACCAAACAATAACAACAAAAACATTAAATTACTGTATTTCTCGGCGGTGCGGATGTCCGTGGGCAGCGGTAATCACTTTCCATCAGGTGACCCACTTGCTTGTTTGCCTCCTCCTATATGAAAAAAAGCTAAATAATCGAATTGAGTTGAAATCCGTTTTATTTTCCACATAATTCCTGGTATTCTTTATCTATATACATTACTGTTTCTTACAAATTTGGTTCTGAAATATCAACCTACGTCTCCCAGGATACATCCATCGGCATTTTATATCGGTTTTGTTAATTTTTCAACTGCTATTCCTTACACATGGCCGAAATTACACAGGATTTGGAAAATTATGTAGGATGCCCTTTCTCATTTTTACATAAACTTAAAAAAAAACACTCTTTCTAAGTCTTACAGCGAGCCTAATAACACACATTTTTCTATAGTGCTCTTATTTCCATGGCACTATTCCATGGTTTTGTGACATACCTAACTTTTACTTCCTTAAAGAAAGTTTGGGTTAAGCTCTAAATTATGAAAAACGACGCTGTCACCTTCACCTTGACTCAAAAACATCGCTTTGAAATAGCTTTGCCGGCGCTCTGCTCACACGATTTTCTGCACACACGTTCTTTTCTACTTTCGTGGTGTACCTATCTTCCATTCCTGCATTATACACTATCAATACTTACAATTTCCTTCAATTGTTCCAGCACTACTGGTTACTTAACTAGTTTAATATTTGTTACTTTTAGTCGCCTCTGTGGTCTAGCGGTCCGGGTGTTGAACTTGACTGCATGAGGTCCTGGGTTCGAATCCCGGGTCAGCCAACATAAAGAAAATTGGTTTTTTCCAATTATCTAATTAAAAAAATGTTGGTCGGGATTGGAAATGTGCCCGGTTGGCGATAGGCTTGCCACCTATCACATTGTGGGACTTAGTGTCTTCGGCTAGTCGTGAGTGCCTTGGTTGTACCTCTGCCTACCTCTTCGGGGATATGGGCGTGAAGATACTTTTACTTTTAGTCGATCCGTTTACACAACAGTCCAATTTTTAAATTATGCAATGGATAGAGCATTAATAATAATATCTTACTATGTATATGTTATAAATAAATAAATAATAATTAGAGAATTATTTTTTTTTGAAATATGAATAACATAACTATGTCATAGATTTTTTGGGGTTATTTGTATCAAATGTTGGGAAACCGGCAGAGTACCCGTAGAAGACCATCATGCCCTTATAAAAGGCAAGAAGAATTTACGCGTGGATTGTAAAAGTTACAGGGCTATCAGTTTGATCAGTTTAGCATGAAAAGTGTTGGGGAGGATGCAAGAAATGTCCAATGGAGTGTTTCGGGAGGATCAATGCGGTTTCAGATCTGAATGAGAATACACAGATCAAAAGTTTTCGCTCCGCAACATCATGAAAATGCTATGGGCTAGAAGGTTATATGTAGTTTGGTGGATTTCGAAAAAGCGTTTGATATGGTTGCGGTTGCGGTGCAGTCAAATGTATTTAGATTGTAAAGCATGTTTACGGGTAGATGGCAACATGTCGCCTTAGTTTGATGTTAACATTCGCGTCAAGCAGGGTTATGTGTTGTCGCACGCTTGTTTATCTTGTGTTTGGACAAATGTCTTCAAAGGTTAAGATCATTGAATGTTTGAATGCGTATGAGCGATCACATAGTAAACTGCGTGCTTTATGCAGATGATGATCTAATATTGAGCCCTGCACCATCTGAGCTACAAACACTGGTCACAGTTATGAAAGGAGATTGTAAAGAAACGAGCTTACATTTAAATGCGATTAAAACCAAAGTAATTGTGTTTGAAAGAGACGTAGCGAGAATGGATGTAAAAGTCCGATCCAGTAGTAGTTTTTACGTTCACTTGACAGGTGACAATGTTGTGTTGGAGGGAGTGAACGAGATTGTATATTGATAAAATTTATTTAAAAACACTTCTACTTTCAACAATATATTTTATTATTTTTTATTTTTATGGTTTAGCCAACCGGTTTCGCTATACAAGCATCATCAGAGTTGTTATATAGCCCTGATGATGCTTGTATAGCGATACCAGTTGGCTAAACCATAAAAATTAAAAATAATAAAATATATTGTTTAAAGTACAACTGTTTTTAAATGAATTGTATCAAGAATGGGATTGTATATCTTGGTTGTGCTTTGAGCAGCTGAAAGTACACCGCTGATGTGGAAAGAAGAGTTCATCCATGCATCCTGCTGTTTCGGTCATGCGGAAAGAATGACAGACGCGAATGTGGATGGATATAGGTACCCAGAGAGAGCATTTCACGATCAGATCGGTCAGATATTATCCGAGGGTGGTGTCAAGAGTGTCCGAAACCGGCGGGTTTATATGAAAAGGGTAATGAATGTGAAAGAAGCCAGATAGGTTTGTCAGGATCGTGAAGTTTGCATTCGATATTCTCTGCCTATACCCTAAGGGACTTGGCATGGAGATATGTATTTATGTATGAACGTCACATGCATAAATGACATACGTCATAGTTTACAGTTTCGTGACTCAACAATTTTTTAAAAAAACATCATGTTTGTATCTCTTGTTTGACTTCTAATCTCATCTACAGAATATCGTAATAAGAAGAGTGAAGCTGCGATCTAGCCCAATTTAATCTATTTGCATGGAGGGCCAGAAGGTTATTTTGTCTAAAAGGATTAAAGTTGTACTTTGTTTTTTAGGGACTTCTCCTCACAAGGGTCGGGATCTGACTACTTAGTACATTCACTCCTAACTTTTTTAATCTAAAAAAATACTTTACCCCTTTATCCACATTAAACGCAAATGTTCTTGTATTTGAATTGGTAAATATTTGACTATAACAATGTTTTAGCTTCATGTGTGTTATCTCAAATGGTTTTACGGTTTGACAAGTTCATCTTATTTTAATATTTTTTTGTCGACTCCAAGTAATTTTCGATTGGTCTTTTTTTTAAATTTAGTAAACATTTGACAATTTTTAATAACTTAAGCGTATGCTAATATATTTTTTATAAAAATAGGATATAATATATTACAATCGTAAAAAATAATTACTTTTTAACCCATATACACCCAGAACAATTTTTTCAAATGGTTACTTAATCGCCATTTCGTTCCACATTTCGTTCGAAAAGTATATCCTACTACCATTTAAATAAAGGATAAGGTACTTTCTTCTATTTGTCTTCGAAATTTTTGATTATTGTGAACTATGCGTTTGTTTGAAAATCAGTGCATTTTGTAACTATTTTTTGACGTGCAAAAATTATGCCATCCCCTAAATATCTTCACAAAAAAACCATCTCAATTTACATGAAACAAAAGAAAGTAAAATTGAAATAAAAATCCACAGAAATATACGAGCATGTTTCAAAGTAAACAATTTTTAAAATTCTACTTTAAACTACCCAAAAATCAAGGTAGGACTTTATTAGGGATTTATCCAAAGACACGTCTGTAATAACATTTATATAAATAAATAATTTTATACGTATACTATGTTTAGTATTGCCAGTTAAAACCCGCAAAACTGAACTCAATCTGGCAACCTGTCAGTTGTCATGTCTAATCTGTCATTCGCTCCACATCTCACAGCTATCGAGTATCAAATGGCTGCCTTGAAAAATTTAATCAAATTTAATCGGTTATCCGGTTATCACATCGGTATGATGTAGTTTTTACGGCATATAATTATATAATTAATTTGCTTCGGTCAAACATAACGGTGATTCGGACAATCATTTAAAAAATTCGGAACTAAGCGTGTAGTACGTGGGTGTCACGTTGGCATCAGAGGTTGGTGAAATACCTTCGGAGCAGAGGATCAGCAGGAAAGTAATCCACTTATTAAATATATATTTCCCATTAGTAAATCTTTTTGGGTCAATGTATACGTTTCTACAATAAGCTGCCCATTGGTACTAGAGATCTACCTTTATATAGATTTAATTAAAAAACGTATTAAAGCAAAATTATGTAAAAAAGGCTATTATACGGTTTCAGAGTATTTGGAACATGAACATGCTTGGGGATAGAGGTTTCAATCTCCCATTTCAATTTGTAATGTTATTTGTTGGACCTTTTATTTTGGTTAAAGTCAGGTTGTTATTTATATTTTTGATCTAGTTTATATTGTAAATTGAATTATTGAAAAAGGCAAGCCCGCTGAGTTTCTTTCGCCAAATCTTCTCAATATGTGGCCGTAATTCCGATCCGGTGGCAGTTTATAAAAATGTCGATGCGCACAAATACCACTTGTATGGTTCAAGCGAATAAAGTTTTTTCCATAGCTTGGAACCAGTTTTAAAAATACCGGTTAATAAAGGTTTTTAACCGGTTAGGTCAACAGGTTTCACTCCGAGTGCGACCGTAATCGAAAACCTTTATTAACCGGTTTATTCATACCTACTTGCTGCCGCTACTTTTTGCAGCCGTGAGGCGTACAGTATTCACTACTCGTGCAAGTTCAGACATGTTTTGTTTATGACTTTAAACTGCATTGATCACATATTGCCGACGTAAGGAAAATATTAGTAACCTATACAGCACTACTCAGGTTTTGTTTGTAGTTGCGTTCATCTTGTTTTATGTGTCTTTTAGATAGTTTAAACTTATTAATACTTCACATTTAGACTCCGATTAGTTTCTGTATTTCAGTTTTCTAGTAATCCGTAAGTTCTTAAACTGCCAATTTTTTTAAATTAAATTCTACAGAACACGATAAACAAATCAAGTAAAATGACATATCAAATTATTAAGTGTAAGTTCATGTTTCATGTATTCTATGAATTGTAAATTATATTTAAGTTAGTTTATACTTGAATTGTAGCTTTAATTTTTAACATTTTAAGTTCTGTAATATATGTAAATATTATAATTGAAAAAAAAAACAAACTTCAAAACCTATATTAAATTTTAAAGTTTTAACTTAGGGTTGCCAAAGTTGAGTAAATCAGTTTAGTTCGAAAGATCGTCTCCTTAAAAGTAAAGTTAGGAAAGTATTTTTAAATGATATCAAATTCGTGTTGGGCACAGCAATCGGTAATAACATAATTTTGGTCATTTCGGGTTTTCTGTTACTTTATAAATAATATTTAATTCGTAAATGCCAACGAAGTCGCATCCTTTGTTTAAATTTTTATTTTAAACACAACAATTAATTCTACAAAAAATACAGAAGACTTCTGAATTAATAACTCAGTTATTTTTATTTGTAATGCGGGACATCTGTGATTTTATAAATAATTTTATTTCGTAAACGCCTATAATGTCGCATAATTCTTTGATATATTTATGTTAAGCACAGTATGGAGCGCAACGTGGAACAAAGGCAACATAACAAAGCACAAATGCTTAAGATGTTTTAAATTTGGGTTTTCTGTGATTTCATAAATATTTTGGCATGATTTTATAGGCACAGATGATGAATATAAAGTCGCATTCATCGTTGATATATTATTGTTGAGTATAACAAAAAGGGCAACTAAGAAAAAAACAAAGTTTAAAAAAAAACAGGTATCTTTAATTTTTATGTGTGATTTCGAGTTTTCTGTGATTTTATAATATATTTTTTGTCACGTGACAGCCTACAAAGTCGATATTTTACGTTTATATATTTACTTTAAGAATAACATTGAGCGCAGAATCAGAAAAAAATATCAGTAAAAGATACAGAACTTCTTAGATACTAAATAATTTTATAAATCATTTCGAGTTGTCATAAACAAATATCTTATATTCACATAAACCGCATTTTTTAAACATATTTATGATCAGGCCAAAAATGAGTGCATTTATAAAAACATCGCAGTAAATACATACGGGATTTCAGAGATATTATTTAATTTAATCATTTCGGGATTTCGGTAATATTATAAATGTTTTACCTCGCAAACGCCTTTAAAGTTACAATTATCTTTATTATATTTATTGAAAACACAGCAATGATTCCAACGAGAAAAAAAAAACACTATACAAAGATACAGGAATTTTGACTCAAAAAGTAAAATTTATATGTAATTTCTGGTTTCATGTGCTAACATAAATAAGTGTTACCGCCTAAACACCTACGTCTAATTCTTACATGTTTATTTTGAGCTCAATTATAATAGATAATGTATATTTTGACACAAATATAATTCCTTTTTATATCATTTCGGGTTTCCTGTAATTTCATAAATTAATTTCATATGGTAAATGCCAACAATGTCACATTATTTATTTACGTATCAAGATTACCCAGGTAAGATGTTGTATGCCACAAAATTGCCTTTTTGTGTTTTTACTGAAAACTATTAAATAATAATTTTGTACTATTTCATACATCTTCATTTTCATTCATTTTCATTCGCCTCTGTGGTCTAGCGGTCCGGGTGTTGGACTTGACTGCATGAGGTCCCGGGTTCGAATCCCGGGTCGGCCAACAAAAAGAAAATTGGATTTTTCCAATTTTCTAATAAAAAAAAAATGTTGGTCAGGATTGGAAATGTGCCCGGTTGGCGATAGGCTTGCCACCTATCACATTGTGGGACTAAGTGTCTTCGGCTAGTCGTGGGTGCCTTGATTGTACTTCTGCCTATCTCTTCGGGGATATGGGCGTGAAGATACTTTTTTTTTTCATACATCCCAAGTGAAAAAAATATCGAAAATAATATGATGTTTAAGCAAGTGTCATAAGTTGATAACGAACTAAAACATTTGAAATATCTTTGACATGCTCTATTCTATAAGAACACTTTGAGGCTACAATAACGGACGTAGAAGGTATAACATATTATTTCGACCACAACAATTAGAAGAACCAGTATGAAAATAACTCTAAAATTATGCAGAACTTCTAAGATATCATATTTTTACATCTAATTTTGGGTTCTTTGTGACTTAAAAGTATTTTTTACTTCGTAATCACTTATAAAATTGCATTTGTCGTTACTACTATTCTTCGTTATTATTATTACTACTATTCATGTTAAGCAAAGCAACAAATGCAACAAGTTATAAGTTATAAGTTGGCCCAGCTAATGATGACTCATCGGGGAGAGCCTAGGGAATTGGTAGGACAACTCTCGGTGACAGCGAGCAACTACCAAACGGCTCATGAAATTCTGCTAGATCGATACCAGAACCAGAGGTGTTTGGTAAACACTTAGCTCACCAAGCTATAAGGCACCCCGAGGGTGTCAACACTGGGGTACATTCGATTCCTGGTTTTAAACCCACTTCTCGTGGCCACTAAGGCCTTCACTAATCTTGGTCTACCGGTGGACCAGTGGTCCTATATCATTTTATACACCGTCAGTCACAACGCATGTACACAAGTGGAGGTGCACTTTTGTAGCGCTCGCGCTCACAGCCGCACCCTCCCCGCTTCGGACGGTACCAATTGGGGGTACCGCGCAAGACGCAAATCAGTAGACTGCTGGACAGTGGACTAGCTGACACTGCATGGAAAGGCTGGGTGCTCCACGACCCAGGATCGACGCTGGTGCCGTTGGGGTATACATCAGTATGGAGGGCCGCGGGGGCTCCCGTTAGGGATTCGCCGCCTACTCACCACGTGCTTTCACTCCGCAGACGGCACTACTCCCTACCGCATCTGTGAATCTTCGGAGTTCGGATGGGCACCCAGTCAAGGCTTGGGCCTTGTTGGATTCCTGGGCTCAGGGTTGCCTAGTATAATGTCACCTTGTGAAATTGAAGTCAAGGAATATCGGCATTCCATTAGGGGAATCGGTAACACCGAGGTTACTTCGGTGGTCGGCATATGTCAGGTTACGGTTATATTTAGGGTCGCTTCATCGGTGAAGCTGACGGTCAAGACGCTAGTCATGACCGACGTCATGGTTGGATGACTAACATATTCGGTTGAGGATAGCGATTCGGCAGTTAGTCTCAGATTTGCCACCAGATTCTGATTTTGATATTCAAGGTCCGGTAGACCTGTTATTGGGGGCGGATGACCCAGCAGGGTCGGCTTTTGATGTTGGGCATCAGGGAGCTGCAGCCGACTGGACTGTGTCGGTAAATACCAGACTTGGTCATGCCGTGATGGGACCTGTTCATCCATCGGGGAGACGCATCACGAACAACGAGTGGACTTCCAGTTCTGCACTTTTGGAGGTGATGCAGAAGTTCTGTGAATTGAAAGGGCCACCAATGGCTTAACGATTGGAACCGAGGAAAGAGGAATGCGAGGAGTTCTATCGGAGTAACACTGGTCGCCTCCAATCGAGGCGGTTCATTACGCACCTTCCATTTAAGAGTGATCTTCCTCCTCTCGACGAGTCCTATCCCGTTGCCGAGGCACGGCTTTCTGCAATGGGGCAACGCATGAAGCGCGACACGGCTTTCCGGCAGAAGTACTTGGACTTCATGAGTGAATAGGAATCTCTCGGCCACATAAGTGTGTCCGACATAAAGTGGAAACACGAGGACCACTACTCCCTCTCTCATCACGCGGTGTTGAAGACGCCTGAAAGAAAAATACGAGTGGTGTTTTAATGATCCACGACGACTTCAAACGGTATGAGCCCGAATCAATTCTTGCATTCAGGCCCCAAGCTGAACCGTGATATTTCGGACATTATCACGAGTTTTCGACGGCATCAGGTGGTGTGAGTTGCTGACATACGGATGATGTTCTGTCAGACCGTCACACACCTTGGCGACAGACGGTATCAGCTGATACTGTGGCGGGAGACCCACCACCAGCCATGGCTATCATAACCATCTTGGTTATAAGAGCCGAAACGTGAGAGACGCACAAGGTCTGCTCTTAGGCTCTCTTCCTTGTGCATTTCTTGACTCCCTACAAGTTGTTTCTTTTTCTTTCCCATGTCCTTTTGTCACCTCTCCGCTGAAGGGGTGGTCCCTCCTTCAGTTCTGCTGATGGTAAGCAGAAGGTTCTCCCTGATGTCTTCGTACAGCGGACATTCCCAAATAACATGGTCTCTATATTCCTCAATGCCAACGTCACAGAAGCATTTCCCTCTATCGTTTAGTCCTAAATCGCGTAAAGGACCCCTACAGCACCCACGGCCAAATAACAGTTGGGAAGTCTGGTGATCGGGTTTAACCCATCTGCAATTTGTTTTTTACGCAAGGAAATACCTTGTATAGGTCCCTTCCATTACCAGAACTGTCTCATCTGTCCTGCCATCTCCTGATCACTCTATTACGGATTACAGTTTTCCGGATTTTTCTCTCCCTCTGCTCGGTACTCGCGGACTTCTCCCCAACCAGTTGTACGTGAAGATCGGCCGGTAATACACTCGAGGACCTGTACGCTTTGGTCAAAAACAACAGAGCCGACCTTTGCGCTCTTAGAAGGGCACTGCTCACGGTGTGGAATGTGACCCGATGGTGCCACACAGATGCCGCATAAGTTATTATTCCGGCAAATGTTCCCATATAAACAATCTTAAGGTTATTTTAAGGTTTGTCAGTGAAATAAATAGGTTGTTTTTTTTTTTAGTTATACATTATAAGTTGTTATAGATATCATATTTAATAGCAATAAGGAGGTAACTGTATTTTGCTTTTGTCTTGTTTTTTTTTTTGTATTATTCAAAACACCTTTTTTTGTTCACTTCTTAAATGTTATTAATATAAAACTAATTTAATTTTACTCAGTAGGTAGGTTCTAAATTCTTACGTTTTATGATTTGTCTCAACTAATAATATTTTAAAAATGTCATTACCCTTTTGACAAGTTATTATATTATATAGGATTTTAAACTTAAATCGTCGCGAATTAATAACATTTTTAATTATTTATACGGG
>NJDC01008324.1:0-15232 GCA_002245475.1 Calephelis virginiensis | reverse complement strand
TATGCACAACATAGTTGCATAGGCCTATGCAACTAGGCCGAAATATCGACAAATAAAATAAAAAGAGATCGTGAGTATCCCGTATAAATAATTAAAAATGTTATTATATTATAGTTAAACCGACACTTGTCAGTTTACTTATGTTATTTTCCAGATAATGTTCTTTAAAACACTCACTGTCTTAGCGCATAAAATATACGTATGTCTTGATATTGTTGCTAGTTTTTGTGCGCGGTGACAAAGTGTGTTTTCATTTATATATATTTTTCTTAATGTTTGTATTTTCATTTTTATTTAGTAAAATATTTATAGATATTTTTAGATAGATTGTAAGTTTATTTTTTAAGATTTCACATGATTTAAAGTTTTATTCTTTTAATAATGCTGATAGGTACTCAAACGTTTGTTGATTTAAAGTCTTGAGTTTTTTTAGTTTTTTAGTAGTTTTTTTGTTCATTTTGGTAAAAATTTAATTTTTTAATTGCTTGATGACATTTAAATTTTAAATGTCATCAAGCTCTAATCAAGGTAGCGATAGTGAATATTTGTCTTGTGATTCTTCTATTGTGTCTAATAATATCTTAAATAGTAATTTAATCCCTCTTAACCAGACATTGAATTCTATTTTATCTAGTGCCATAAAAACTTTTAATGTTGTGCATATTAATGCACAGAGTATTCCTGCACACTACTCCGATATGCTGGCATCATTTGAATCAAATGATATACATGATTTTAGTGTCCGAAACGTGGCTTAAGCCTTGTTTAACTTCAACTTGTTACTCTCTTCCAGGATTTAAAATTATTCGAAATGATCGACTCGGCAGGGGTGGACTTGGTGGAGGCGTAGCGATATATTTGAGTTCAAACTTTTCCTTTCAAACTGTATCTTTATCTGCACAGCCACCTACTCCTGAAACAATTGATCATATTTTTCTGGAAATTCAGTTTAGATACTCTAAGATACTTCTAGGAGATACATGAAAAGATGTATAGTCCATATCCATTGAATAACTTTTTTTCCTCCTTTGAAACTTTATTTGAAAAGCATGACCCCGGACATAAACATGTAATCCTAATGGGAGATTTTAATACGTGTTTATTAAAAAAATGGCTATCGATAAAAAAAAGTTTACGTCCGTAGTAGAATCTTGCAAATTTACATATTTTACCTTTAAATACAACTCACACAATTCTTATCTGTATGCCATACTAGATCTTGCAATAGTTTATAGTCCTGAACATGAGGCTAAATATGGTCAGTTTAGATACTCTAAGATACTTCTAGGAGATACATGAAAAGATGTATAGTCCATATCCATTGAATAACTTTTTTTCCTCCTTTGAAACTTTATTTGAAAAGCATGACCCCGGACATAAACATGTAATCCTAATGGGAGATTTTAATACGTGTTTATTAAAAAAATGGCTATCGATAAAAAAAGTTTACGTCCGTAGTAGAATCTTGCAAATTTACATATTTTACCTTTAAATACAACTCACACAATTCCTATCTGTATGCCATACTAGATCTTGCAATAGTTTATAGTCCTGAACATGAGCCTAAATATGGTCAGTGTCATGCTGATTCTTTACATATCATGACCTAATCTATCTCTCTTATTTGCTTCGTCCACCTAAAGTTAAGCCCCAGATCTTAATGCAGCTATGTTTTATAGGCATGGATATTGATACATTTAAGAAAGATGCTTCTGAAGTGAATTGGTCTAGAATATCACACTGTGAGTCTTTAGATGACAAAATTGATCTCTTTACGGATCATACGGAAATTGTAAAGTTATATCCTTGCTCCAATTAAGCCAGTGGAAATGAAATATCTACCTGGGCCTTGGCTTACTGATGAAATAAAACTGTTAATCAATAAGAAAAATAGGGCTTGCGCTAAACTGCGGATAGACAAAAGTGAAACTAACATTATGAAATATAAATATTTAAGAAATCGCTGACATTGATAAGAGACGCGCAAAGACGCCACATACACAAATCTGTTGAGAACGGGGATCCAGCAAAAGTTTGAAGATTCCTAAAGTCTCTAGAATAGGAAAATCTCGTAGTGGTGTCTCAATTGACAAAATCAATTTAGATATGTTAAATCAGCATTTTTCTGCGTCATGATACCAAAACCAAAGAAAAAACCCTGGATTCACTTTCTCGTCTAAAATTTGGCACTAAGATTCAACTATTTGAGCTCAATCCTGTTGAGGATCATAAAGTTGTGCAAGTCATCATATCTATATAGTCACTTCTATTGCTGTAGGTGATGATTGTATAAGTCGCAATATGATTGTTCCAATTTTGGATATAATTATCCCGATTCTGACTAATGTTCTGAATCATTCTTTGATAACTACTTCATTTTCTAATAGTTGGAAAGATGCTCTTATTCTTTCACTAGCAAAATAATCAAATCCTTCTTCTTACTCTGATTACCGACCTATTTCCATTCTCCCTTTTTTATCAAAAGTACTAGAAAAAATAGTTTATCAACAGTTAAGCACATTTATATTTAATAACAATCTACTCAGTTCCTTTCAATCAGGCTTGTGTCCTGGCCATAGTATAGTTACAGCTCTTTCAAAAACCACTGATGATATTAGGTAGGGCATGGACAATAAATTACTGACGATAATATGTTTACTTGATTTTAGTAATGCTTTTAACACTGTCGATATCGACGTGCTTTTATGTATTATGCAATCTTTTAATATATTCTCTTTTGCATTACAATGGTTAGGTCATTATCTCCGGGGGCGTCGATAGCGTATTAAAGTAAGCGACAGACTTTCTGTTTGGTCTCATAGCATGTCTGGTGTACCTCAAGGTGGCGTACTCTCTCCTTTTCTTTTTTCGATGTTTATCAACCTCATCCCTCTTGAACTACTTTCTTAACATCACATCTTAAGAACATTCATGATTGGTTCAGTCGCTTTAGTTTAATACCTAATCCAGTAAAAACACAAGTAATTATTATTGGAAGTCCAAATTTAATATCTAGAGTTGATTGGGTCTCTCTTCCCAGAGTAGTTTTAAATGGAACACATATTATTTTTCATCAGAAGTTAAAAATTCAGGTATTTTTATTGATAATAGATTATCGTGGTCTGTGCATATCAAGGAACTTAGTAGTAAAATCTTTGCATAAGCTAACTCATTAAATTGTCTTGGAAACTTTCTCCCCATATCCACTAAAATTACGCTCGTACAATACTTGCTTCTTCCTATCCTCGATTATGCAGATGCTTGTTACAAGAATTTGACTGAAGATCAATTAAATAAACTGGAGCGTCTTCAAACTTCGGTTCATATTATTTGGACTTCGCAGATATGACCATATTTCCGATTTTCGAACAAAACTCAGGTGGTTACCAATTCGCCTTCGTAGGAGTGCGCATACACTTAATCTTTTATTTAGTGTTCTCCTTAATACCAATACTCCCGTCTCTTTTAAAGAGAGGTTTATTTTTCTTAATGAAGATAACGTTGGTCAACGTCATTGCAAAATATTTTTGTTAAAGATTCCGGAGCATAAAACTAAATTCTATAAATATTCGTTCAAGGTACGGGCTATTAAGCTATGGACCTCACTGCCTGTTTAAATAAGACAGGCAGAAAGATACCATGGATTCAAGAAGACGGTAAAGATGTTCGAAAATGTTCGCTACCTATTTAATGTTCATATTTTTTTTTGTTTTAACTTTTATTTATAATTTAAACACTTTTGTTTTAAAATGTTAGATTACTTACTAAATTAATTATTTGAAAAATTTACGATTTATAAATAGGTATTGTACCATCTTCTTATTTTGATGTACTTAACTTCTAAACGTTGGTTGTTTGGAAGAGAGCGCTTGTTAGCGATAAAACCGCCTTTTGTATAAAATATGTTTTTTATCAATGAAATATATAACAATTTCATGATTTATTTGTACAATTAAGAATTTATTATTATATATTTCCCATATCCTACCACCTTATCCCTTTGTACAAAGCTTCCACTGTGAGAGGGAACAAGAACTGCTGGGTAAATGAATAATTATTTTTATCTAGTCTTCTTATCAGTAGTGTTTTGAGTGCAAACAACATATTTAATTTGGCTGTTTTGGCGTTTGTAATAAAATCTACGATATTTATATTTGAAGTTTATACACAAATCAACATTCATATTTTCCAGGATCATAATTTATAAATTCTTAGTACGACTGATAGTATTTTGCTTTAGCTTTTCAAAAAATATGTAGCTTTTAAAAAAAATAATACTGTAAGTTGCCCTGTCTTCCCTTATATTTCAAACTTAATTAAAAGCCAATTAAAACAACAATAGTCTTTTGTGTCACCAATAGCAAATTTGGTTTAGAAGAATCAGGAAAATCGCAAGATATTATAAGTTTGAAGGTGTTTCAGTCTAGAAATACTCGTAGAAACAGATGTAATCGCTATTTCACATAGAACATACATAAGGAACTTGTAACGTGTCTGTATAATATTAAAGTGTACCGATGGATCGGAACGTGGCCGCAAGATGAGAAGATCCGGCAAGCAACTCAGCGGGCTTGTTAGTATACAAATAAAGTATTGGTTTGAGGAGCAATCAATCCCAACCGCTTCTATCTACTAAATGTTCAGGAATGCTATTGCTACGTAATCAATATTTATATGATTTCAGTTTAATGCGTTGTTTAAAATATATTTAATGGAAAGTGTATTATATAATCGAGAAGCTTGTTATAAGAACGTCTTTCCTTTGTTCTTTACTTCGTCAGTACTTCCCCAGAGAAGAATTCCATATGACATATGAATCTACCCCCTTACCTATAACTATGTACATACACACACCATAACGACTCTGCCTTTTTTTAGTCCGGAAGGTATATTAGCTGTGTTAGACTTGCAAAATGTTGCACAGTTCCGGCCAAAGAACAGCGACGGACATGTAACATTTATGGTCCATTAAGAAATTCATGTGCTTGTTGTTTAAGTGAAAGGTTGCTAACCTGACTGAAAAGACCTAAGTCTAATTACAAGATTTTCAATATGCGCAACTTTTTTCTAATGTACGTTCCAATTCCAAAAAACCGTTGCAGAATTTACTAGGTCCAGCTTGTTCCTATCAAGTTGTACATTGGCCTCTTAACTTACTTTAAGCATTAAAAAATTAATAGATTTTCAAATGCCTTTTTGCCTTACGCTTTGGAGGACACCATTCTAGCAGCAGCGTGTGATGATTTTATACCATTAGTCTTACCATTCTAAATTCTCAAATCCAAATAAGAAATCAGTAGATCGAGTGCTTTGATTCTAAATCTTTGTTGGTATAGTTTTCCATTTAACGCCTTCGAATGCTTTGGACAAACCACATAATACACCAAGTCCAGCCTTAGAATCCTCCAAGAATCCGTAAATTTCCCTCAATAATTGCACACCAGTTTTGATTATTAATCTACCCTTGTAACATTAACCTATTTATTAAAAAATAAACTTAATTTGTTAAAATGTAGTAACTTTTATTTTACCAATTTAATATTATATCTAAATACTTAGCAGTAACATTTATCATTCAAGCAATCAAAATAAAACAATGTCCCTAATCCCCGTAAAAGCAACGTATTCCTAAATTTAAATATAAAGGTTTTTTCCAGTTTTTTTATCGACAAATGAAAATACACTCGTCTGACACGTAATGCCTCACCAGTGATTTTGCAGTAATTGGTAAAGAGCTAAGAACTTTTGTACTCGTAGTTTTAGCTGCTGTTAAGGTGAAGAACTTATTATGTTTCATAGGTAAATCTAATTCGTCTTTAATGTCTAAATCATCTTTAAATTAAATTCATAATTTCAAATTAAATTTTCCCTAGTTTCATAGTTAACAATATTCCATGTGGCATTTACTTAATTTGTTGATTATTCAATTATATGTTTTAAGTACCTCGATTTTGCACAACTATAATTTTCATTAAAAAAATATACATAATTTCTTATATAAAAATATTTAAATTTAAGTTCCTTCTTAACCTTACTGACATAAACTTTTATTACTTTTATGAATTCCTAGTGTTGCCCATTCATTAAAAGCTTTAGGTTTAATATTTACATATTTTTAGTTCAAATATCTGAATATTTTATTTCTATTTTTTTACTTTTATTTTATTACATCAACAAAAATCCGCACCACAAATTACAGAGTAAACTTAATCTAGCAAATACATTATAGGCCAATTAAGGATTTTCATTTTGAACTTAATTTTTCATAAAGTAAATAAAAATTTTAACACAAAGGATTGGGATTACCATGCTATTTTTTATATTTATTAATAATTTGTATTAACAGTTACAAACGCAATATCATTTGTTTGAGCTATATATGATTCTTGGTAAAGTAATCAATAATCCACAAGGATTCAAATCGAAATCATTAATAGTATTATTACTATTTTTAGGTGCCAATTTCAGAAACATGTTATCAATACAAATGACAATTATAGTTGTTATTCTAGTATGCTTAAAGAAAATGTTGTGCAAGTTATATGTTCCAAATACCACAAATTGGATAAGGCACGACACGTGACAATTCTATAAATTATATTATTCAATGAATTAGAGCAACAATAGTTTTCCATAAAAGTATTTTACATAAAACTTTAATTATTCGAGGTTATGCGTATCCAAGTAACCTCAATCTACTGAATCCACCATCTGGAGCTATGGTCACGCGGACATGGGAGACCACATCCGAGTTACACTGGAACCAGTGTTTCATATTTGCAGAGAGCTGAAACAAATACGAATACTATATCGACTGAAAATACTTCTGATTAAAAAAACGACAGTAAGACACGTCTTCATTTTAACCGAATCTATTTAAGTTATCCGACAGATAACTTAAATAGGGTCACCTACCGTTTATCATATCACTAACTCTTTATCCGCGGCGCGACATCGCCAGTGTAGAATCATTATTCATATCAACTGCATTCTTACAAATTTCATAAATTAGAAACCAATTTCATACAAAATATATCCCCCATTATAGTGGGTGTTAATTTTTCAAAACAAAATGTAGTCTATACTATTTAAACTCGGGTTTCGCAACACGTATTCAAATTTTGTAAAAACTCGTCCAGCGAAGTAGCCGCGAAAGCGTAACAGATAGACAGACAAAAAAAACGTGTTGCAATCCGAGAGTGCCGACAGAAGTGAAAACTTGAATTTTGACGTTGTGCATTTTTGATATTTTGGAATGGATAGGGAATAGTTTTGAACGAATTGCAACAATTATCAGTATGAAACTACTATCATTTGTGTGGTAGAATATAATATTCATTTATTGCGCTATCGTACACAAACAAGACAACACGAACAATTGCGCAAGCGCCCTGCACAATCTTACGAATTTTCAATCAGGTCACGTGTCCTGACGCGAGTTCCATTCCAAAAAAAGTGCGCAACGCCGCTAAGGAAGTTTTCACTTCAAAAAATAATTATATTCACATAAATATGGATTGTAACGCTAGACGAGAAAATTAACGTTATCGTTGTACTCTCATTGTTCAGAACTTGTACTCAACATTCCTCCCATATTTTTACATGACGTGTGCCAGGAGGTAGTCGGTATCGCGACAGTTCAGCCCAAAGCTGTTACGCAGCGCGAGGAAAACTTGAATGCAGCCGTGAACGAAGTCGCGGGTACAGCTATACCTTATATACATATGTGTTCAAATTATCAGCATTTCCATTATAAGTTGTCAACATTTAAATTAATTAACGTGATATTTAACTATATACAAAATACTTTGAAATCAATATAATAGTGCAAGACATACACTTGTACATAAAATACAACACAAAAAATCGCAAAAAAGGAATTTTAAGGCAAACATTCTTTGTAATCCGAAATATTTTATGACAGTCCCTTATTAACAATAAAAAGCGTCAAAATTATTTCTCGCCACAGTTGTGTTTCGCTTCGAAAGGACTCGAGGATTCCATTCAAGCAGAGCGCTTTGACAACGCACGATTAATATCTTTGGAAACTATAAGCAACGCGTATTTTCACCATCAGTAAATCGGTTTGTTTTTGTGTCTTACTATAACGACATTTGGTCCTTTCATCCTATCCTTTGCAGAATAGGCCATCTGCCTTCTTGTCAAACAGCTCGTAAAAAGCTATAGGCTTACCGTCACTAACACCGCAACGTCTGAATAGGTGGTCGAGTTTAGCAGCAACTCGCCCGGATTGATACCACCGCCTTGTCTACTCCTGCTGCCACATCGTCAGTGATTGCCATTGAACTTACTTTTGCTCGACGCCTAACATCCCGGCCTCAGGTTGGCAACGCACCCTTACCACCTTTGGTGTCTCTGGGCGGCATGAATTTCTTAGCATTAGGAAATTCGTCTGCTTGTTTGTCTTTCAATATCATTAAAAAAACAACAAAATGTTTTTTTTTTTCTCCAATCGAAAATTATAAAGTTTTCATCCAGTAAAATAAATAAAGAGCAGTGAATCTGCAAAAAAACTAACGCCGATTTCAGTTCCGAACCTTCAACGTGCACAAAAATTTATAAAAACAAAAAATAGAGCCGTTTGAAAACAACCTTCTTATTCGATTCGGTTAAAAAGTTCCGAGGTAGCAGACATAAAAAGCGTCGAATTGAGAAATAACAACATTTTTAACAAATGTTGCACAATAGTGAAATTAAAATCATTCTCACCTTGCTAGGTTTTAAAATAATGTGCCAAACAATAGTTTCAGCTCCATTCCATTCGGTATTGTCCATGAATGTCCCTTCTATCTTAACTGAGTCTGGGAAGTTTCCTTTGAAATGGGCTGTATCGACACAAATTTCTTTTATCACTCCTGGGAAACCAAGTTTGAATATTGCCCACTCTTCTCCTATAAACATTAATAAATACATGTTTATAGCCGTACGTTAAACGTTGTTGAAATAAAGTTGATTTAGTCCGGTGAAGTTGTAAAAACCGCGTAGTAAGCAACATGTCAGCTATTTAAAAAAAAATGTTGATCTTATGCCAAGTAGTAGCATCAAATATTTAACCTCCAATTTTTATAGATTACTAGTTGACCTGGCAGACGTTGTTCTTCTATATTTTTAACGTGATCTTAGTAAAAAAAAATTAGAGTGAGTCACCCTCATCACTTAGGGGTATGAAAAATAGATGTTGGCCGATTCTCAGACCTACACAATATGCTCTCAAAATTTCATGAGAATCGGTCAAACCGTTTCGGAGGAGTTCAATCACGCACACCGTGACACGAGAATTTTATATTAGATTAGATGTCAATCTTATTAATTTATAATCTCTAAGTATGCCGAGGAAAGCGAAGCGGGAGTGACTTTCGCGACACATACCGGGATACACCGCTATTGTGCATGTCTGGCACTTCGCACACCTACGCTACCGCGTCGTGACAATAAATTAGAAATGAGGTTCGCGGTTCGCTCCGTAGTTGTTTAGGTGTACACGTCTGTTTCGCGTTGTAGTCGCTTCCGCTTCTCGTCCTGCGTCCCGCTGCGCCCGTTCGGTGCTCAGGGTGGGCCGGAGTTTTACAGTTTATCACAAATTGAAAAATTCAATATAGAATAAGAATTATAAAATCGTTCATTTCAAATAGACCACACAAATCACATAAATTTTCGTAGTACGAAAACGAACCTGGGAAAATAATGTTTAATTGATTATCAAGCCTAATTTCTAACGTTTTAAAAAAAAAACAACACCTTATTATTAAAGTGTAAAAAACATAATCGGTGTATATAGCTTTAAAATGGTTTTTTAAATGTGGTAAAGTAAAATGTTAGTTATATTACAAGTATCGATATTTTCTTTGTAATAAGTATAAAGGGTAATAAAAATAGGAACTACACATTATAAAAAAAACTATTATCTAATGACGTGTAGGTTTATACTTAAATTATATAGTATAATAATATTGGCATATAATAATATTGACAGGGTGGCACAGTAGACACTTAGACAATCAGAGCGTGGTAGCCATTAAACACTTTTTTTTACAGTCAGATAGATTTTGTTAAGGATTTGTTGTGTCACCCTGTATACAGGGTGTATTTGACTATCTAAGGGTGTAACTACGTACCTGCCTCAATCTCAATTGCTTCATAGAAGAAAAGGTTTGAAATAACCCCCACCAACTCTGAGTGAGTTTTCTGACAGATTAGTGTACAACGTAGCGTTTCTGAGTGAAACCGAGACATTGTTGTGGGATCTTATGTACGATCCGAACGCAATTCCGTAAAAGCACTAATTATGCCATGCATTACTTAGCAGTAAAGTAGGTCAAATGAATCTAGCAGGGTTACATTTGGCCCTTCTAAAATCACTAAGTGTCTAACACATACAAACATTCATAACAATAGCAAGGAAAAACAATTAATAACGACTAGAAACAATTAAAAATAACGAATCTCTATCGAGGAAATTAGGTATGACAATTCAATAAGTTTTCACTTTTTACGATAGAACACAGAAAAACATATTTTAAATATGCTAATTACGTGAGCAGCGGAATGCAATTGACCAGTGCAACTGACGCAACTGATCCAAATAGTATCATAATATACCATACAGGATCAGTGACCAGTGTTCATTGTCCAATCACAAACTGTACCTATAGTTTTTAGTTTTTAAAAACTAAATCACAAAGACTATACCTGTCTAGATGTAGCAACATAAATCCTTGATTTCTAAACCAATCATAATTATTTTGTTCGTAGGTTTAAAAACCCTATATGGGTACATCATTCGATTATTATTAGATTACTGTTTTTTTTTTCAATTCAACTTTATATTTTATTACTTTTATGTTTTTATATGTATGTTTGTTAAGCGGTTACTCGGCTGGCTTTAAATGATGGTTCATTTGCAAGACATCGTGATTCCAAGGCTACGCTTAGTAACATTTTTTTTAAATGTGGATTATTAAATACAATAGCTCAAAACTGCTAGTCGGATGTTGGTAAAATTTGTGTGGGACCATTTCAGAATCATTAGCAATCTTTAAAAAAATATATTATCAAATCGCGATGAGCTAATGCAAAATCAGGATTAGTTTTTTTTGCAGTTTTACTGCGTTTAAATTATTTACAAGTAAAAAAAGTAAAACCCCTTTAAACTCACGTCTTGATAGACGGACAACGAAGCTTGTCTAAAACATACAATAGCAAAGTTTGACAAGCGCAAGAAGCAATTTCTTATAGACCATGTAAAAGGATGAATCGGGAAGTAAAAATAATTTAGTTATTTACATCACAAAAATAAACTTTTGGGTTTTAAAAACTTCAACTGATCTCTCATTTCATTAGAATGAGGGTTGCCATCTAGTCAAGGATACGATTTCATTAACAGAGAAACCAATGCTCGCTACTTACGAGTTGCTTGGTAGGTAAGTAATTAGGCTATTTTTCAAAGGAGTTTGAGACTTAACTTAGTTATCACATGTCTAGATTATTTGTAACTGTTAGCAACAGTTAAATCATAAGGAAACAAATAATGAAGATACCTTTGAATTTATTCTCTTTTTTAAATATCCCGTAATTAAAATTATTCAAGTAACAAAATAGTTTTTAAGTTTAAGCATTTTGTAACAAAAAACGGGATTAATTACTATGACAGAAGTAGTGAATTTGATTAAAGACAAAATGAATAAGGTAAGACATACCTTATTAAATTATCAATTATCTCCAATGAAATTAATAAAATAAATTATCTTTTGTAGTGTCGCATCTAGTGTATTTTATCATTTTTGAACAGGCATCAAGCCGGGTCAGGCGGCGGCGTTCGCGACATTTTTCAATGGTGCATTCGCAGTACGAACATACGCTGTCTTGCTCACTCCACGTGCCGTGTCAAGTGCAATAACCTTACCTTATAAGGTTTTGATGGTTTTCTTTGCAACAGCTGACGGAGAATTTAAATTTAAATACGCTGTTTCAATATATTGCTGTTTTAAGCAAAAAAACTGACTATATATGAGATTTTTAACAAAAATCGTGTTGCATTAGATTATTCTTCTTCTTAGTCAAATTCTTCATTGCTGAAGGTCGTGCTTACTCTGGACGGATTCTATCGCCATTTTGGTAATCGTTTTCCATCGCACTCTTTCTCGGCTGTTCTGAGGGCCTGCGGTACTGGCAACCCAGTATGCTTCTTAATTATGTCAGTCCAACAGGTAGGAGATCGGCCCCTAGGTCTTTTTCCTTCAACTTTGCCCACGATGACGAGCTTTTCAAGATTATCGGGCTCCCTACGTGCTACGTGGCCAACGTATTTAAGGATCATCTGATAACAAGTGGTGGAAAGTCTGGTTCTTATCTTAAGTTGGAGAAAAATAGAGCGCCTAGCTACGCCTAGCTGTCCAAGGAATTCGCAGCATCCGACGCCAGCACCACATCTCGAAAACATTAATTTTTTGCCTTTCGGATGCGCGGATGGTCCAAGACTCAGCTCCGTAAAGGAAGATTGAAAAAACCAACGTCCGCATCAGTCTCACTTTTGTGGTATTAGAGATATTCTGGTCGCGCCATATTCTATTCAGTTTAGTTACTGATGATTTGGCTATCTGTATGCGTCGCCGTACTTCCCTTTCACATCCCCCTCTACTACTAAGCATTGAGCCCAGGTAAATAAACTCAGCGAATCTCTAGCCCTGACAATTCTCCTGTGCGAGTGAGTTGGCCTGCTCTGTCTACGATCATGACTTTCGTCTTGCTTTTATTGATTTTCAGCCCCACCAGCTCACTCTCCTTTTCCACTCTTGTAATGAGTTCCGCGAGTTCACTTTCAGAAGATGCTAGTAGCGTTGTGTCATCCGCGTACCTGAGGTTGCTAATCCTGGTACCACCTATTGAGATGCCACCTTTCCATCCATCCAGGGCTTTCCGCATTAAATATTCGCCGTAAATGTTAAGGAGTACAGGTGACAGAACGCACCCCTGCCTCACCCCTTTTTTTTGTTTTAAATGGATGTGACTCGACATCGTTAACCCGGACTACATTTTCCCCATCAGCGTACAGGTTGGCAATCAGGCTTATCAAATGCTTTGGGACACCCATTTGCTCCGATATGTTCCAGAGATATTCCCACACTCCACAATCAAAAGCATTCGAGTAGTCAATGAAACACAGTAAGAGAGGTATGTTGAATTAGATACGTTGCATTAGATAGTATTCATGAAATGAAAAAAAATCTAAAAGTCTTGAAATTCCCGACACATTATTCCAACTGCATACGCATGTTAATCATGTACAGAACCCATGATTTTGTTTTTCGGTGAGCTGTCAAAAACACGGTGTATATAGATTGTTGAAAAGTCATTCAGTGAATGCTAGGAGTAATGGGTTAAAATCAAAAGTGTATTTCAGAATTAAACATCTGAATAAGATATTGAACAAAATAAAATAAATAACAGGTAAATTTTGCTACAATAATAATAAAAACCGGCCAAGTGCGAGTCGGACTCGCGCACGTACTATCATCAAACAGTAAATTGCAAACTTATAGGTTAGTAGGTTTTCGATACACATCCGGGCAGCATGACGACGTTCGCGCTCAGGGTACACGTATTCTTAAATCGCTATTACATTAAGCGATATAAAACACAGTCTAACTAGACTAGACTAATATCGAAAAGTGTAAGTAAAGTAACGCGTTTAACTTCAGCTTTATTACATCCAAGTATGTCCTTACCAGGTACTAAAAGTGTTCCATCTCCATTAGCTTCTAACACTTCTGGTCTATCTAGTCTTCTGGCAGTTTCCCATCCGTCAAACATTCCTTCTCCATCTGCTGGTTTGATTAAATTGTTGGGACGGCCGAAATGAGCATTGGAGAAATCTATGGATAACCACAACATGATATAAAACATTTGATACCAATATAGTATGGACAAAACAATAATAATAATTTGCAGTTTTAAAAATAAATTATTTAAGCGCAGTAAAACTGTGAAAAAAAACCGACTTTGATTTAATTTTAACAGTGTTTTCCTTGATTTTCCAGGGGTCCCGTTGTCAGATTCCGACTAAGTGGCAATGTGACCACCTCGGAGTTATGCTGATATAAATAAGAAAAAGTAAGTATAAGATCAGGTTATAAATGAGTCGAGGTATTGATTAACATACATGAACATAAAGTTGGACAAAAAAAAAAAAGTTGACGTAGCAACTAGCGCAATATAGATTGGCATTCAAAGGTTTCAAGTAAACACCACGTGCAGTAGCAGGTGCGCTTGCAGGTGTTGTATTATCAGTTTGTTTATCGACTGCTACGGCTATATAAATCAAAGCGAGCATGCTTCGTGAGGCATTCTTTGTGAACGCCTTGCAGTGTTCGGACCGCTGTCTAGTACGGAGGTCGCCACTGGTAATAGGTTTCTCCCTGTCATAGGATGGCAAAGAGATAATTCTAGATCTAGGGCCCGATCACGATGGTTTGCTTGGCAACGGATAGGCATACGCTACTTGTTACTTCTGAAATTTCCAAGTTCTTTAGTGGCCAAACGCCCACAAGTTGTACGCTCCCGGGCTACCAGCCCGGCGGCTCATGTATCGGCCAATAGATAGAATGTGTTTTCGCTCCGACATATATATATAATGTGTGTTCGCGGATAACTTCGTCGTTTATGAACCGATTTTGATATTTTTTTTTGTTGGAAAGTCGATACTTTGAGTGTGGTACCATGATAAGAAAACCAGGATCTGATGATGACATCCTGGAGAAATTGGGGGGAAACTTCAGAAATTGTAGGGCCGACTAGTGCGTTTGTTTATTTTTTTAATTAAATATTTTAAAGCCGTACAATTTTAAGAAGGTCTGGAGTCGATCTGACGATGGAGCCAAAAGACAGTCAATGGAACTCCTCACCGGTTTATCGCAGTTACCTTCTATTTCAGTTTAAATAATTTGTATTGATGAGAAATTTACACCTAGATGGGTTGTGACTGTCAGTAGGGGTCTGATGATGAAGACTAGGGACAGTCAAGGGAACTACTAAACGGTTTACAGTAGTTACCTTGTGTTTGGGTTTGAATAATTTGTATTGATGAGAAATTTACACCTAGATGGGTTGTAACTATCATTAGGGGTCTGATGGTGAAGACGAAGGACAGTTAAGGAAAATCCTCAACTGTCTACAGTTATAGCTACCTTGCGTTTGGACTTAATTCATGTATATT
>NJDC01008320.1:34673-55278 GCA_002245475.1 Calephelis virginiensis | reverse complement strand
ACACTTCGTGTTTAATTAAAATAGAGCCTAGAAACGGATCTTTCTTAGCTAACCTGGTTATCATTCTATCTTCTTGCGGAGTTGTTTTTCTCGATCTTTTTGTTCTGGGACATTTAAATCTGTGTTATTGCGTCTCACATGTTGCACTGCATTATATACCATAGTTTTTGAACAATTTAAATATTCTGCTATCCTTCGGTATTGCCAACCATGCTCGACAACAAACTTCATGATAATTTTTCGTAGTGTTGGATCGCAACTTTTATTTTACCCATTTTTCTTCAAAATATTTTTCAAAACTTAAAATAAATATCGGGATTGCCGCCAAAACTACCACGAAACAATAAGAGAAGAAGTAAAAAAGTATTGAGATTCAAATTTTGAAAACAGAACGCAATATCTCTGTGTCCCTAATTAAATGGCCAGCCAGCATTATTTGAACAAATAGCACTACGATAATCTATCAGCTATACTGTAAAGAGGTTTAATGTTTAAGAAGTTGTTATTGTTTATATAATCGGACACATAAATGACTAATTATACTTACATGTAAGAGATATGGAATATGGTTTATACTCGTTGGAAAATAAAAGAGTGTCCCAAATTAGTTGACCAGGACTGTATATATAAAAATAAGTGGGGTTTTCCTTTCTGACGCTTTAACTCCAAAACGAACGAACCGATCTCCACAGTTTTGCATTCGTTGGAAAGGTCTCGAACTCCGTGAGGTTTATAGCAAACAAAATTCAGGAAAAATTTCAACAGAAAAGCAAGAAAACAAGGAAAATATTTTTACATACAGCGCCATCCCTGATACATAGCATATACTACAAACCAACACGCCAGTATCCCCGAAGGTGTAGACAGAGGCACAACCAAACCACTTACAACTAGCCAAAGTCACTAAGTCCTACAATGTTAGTAGGAGCCCGGCGATGGGCACATGTCCAATCCCGGGCAAGTGAGTGGCGTTATTTTCATTCGACAATTGAAACTACACATTTTACATTTTTTTTTGTTGCCCGACCCGGGGATTGAACCCAGGACCTCAAGAAGTCATGTCCGACTCCGAATGGAAAGATCACAGAAACGATGTGTATTTCTAAATCTAATATATATAAATATCGTATCACAATGTTTGTCCTCAATGGACTCCTAAACCACTTAACCGATTATAATAAAATTCGCACATCATGTGCAGTTCGATCCAACTTGAGAGATATCCTATCTATAGTTTACATCCCAATTTATCGCGGGCGAAGCCGCGGGTAACAGCTAGTATATTAAACCCCATATTTTAATGTTTCCACCACCATGTTTCACCTGCTTTTTTGTGAATTTTATTGAATACTAGCTGTATTCAATAAAATCTTTTGTTAAAGGTTTCTATAACTTTGGATATAGTTGAATGTTACAGGAATAGCCGAAGTCCAGAAAAAAATATAGAAACAATAACTTATTTCTGCTATTTTCCTGGGGCAAAATTAGAAAATAGAAAGCGCATGTTCTGTTTTTACGCCAAAACTGCTGAACTGATTTTGATGTTAAAGAAAATGATGAAAGTATTGAAAAGGACGTAGGCTACATTTTATCTAAAAAAATCAACAGGTAACGTTGGAGAGCTTAATATTTAATAAACGGAATATGCGGGTGAAGCCGCGGGTAATAGTGTCAATACTGTCGTCAGGACTTTTTTTTAATACATTGGTGACGCCGACTTTAAAATTATATAAAATAAATAAAATAATAAATATCCCTGGACAAGTTACACAAATTGAATCTAACCCCAAAGTAAGCAAATTATATGCTTGTGTTATGGGTGTTAGTCAACGATTCTAATACATAGAAATACTTAAATAGATACCAGAATAAATTTAATAAACACCCAGATTATATTAAACTATAAGACCAGGTGGTCGAGTTTCGCAGTGACTCGCCCGGATTGGTACTATCGCCTCACCTGTTCCAGCCGCCAAAGCGTCAGTGCTTGCTGTTGAGATGTTCTTGTTCGGAGGGTAACGTAGCTTAGTTTTTCATTTTATTTGTTCGTGTTTGTTTGTAGCGTTTGTGTCATTAACATTACCTTGACGTTAATTTTTCTAAAACAAAAATAATGCAATTTAGACCCTACCAAAGAAATCCCCTTGAATTAAACTTTATTTGTAATAATAATAAGATTGAATGCGTTGACAAATTTTCATTATAAGGATTAAATATTGACTCAAACTTAAATTGGAAAAGTAATATCAACAAAATTAAAACAAAAATATCTAGTTTTTTATATGGTCTACGGGAATTACGTAGGGTTACCGATCTCCAAACTGCTATGTCTGCCTATTACGCATACGCTAATTCATGACTCACGTACGGTATTTTGCTTTGTAAAAATATGGTAAATGCAAAAGATATATTCATTTCCCGACAAAAAATGTATACGTACCTTAGCAAACATCCAAGAGTTGCAAACTCTATTTCAAAAATCTTAAAATTTTAACTTTATATATATATTACAAGCATGTACATTTGTCAGATAACATCCAAATTTTTTTTATGTTATAGGAAGGCAAACAAGCAGACGGATTTCCTGATGGTAAGAAATTCACGCCCCCTAGAGACACCAAAGGTGGTAATGGTGCGTTGCCAACCTGAGGTCGGTATGATAGGCCTCGAGCAAAAGTAACTTTACGGCTACCTTACCCTCCTAACCGGAACACGTAATGTCGTTATGGCGGCAGGAATAGGTAAGGCGGTGGTACCAATCCGGGAGAGTCGCAACGAAACTCTACCACCTAGTCAGATGTGAAGTTAGTGAAGGTAAACCTATTACGAGCTGCCTGGCAAGGAAGGTAGATGGTTTATCCTGCAAAGGAGCCCGGACCAACACGAGACTATTTAAAAAGCAAGCAGACAACCCTCGACGCTACGAAGTTAGAAATAAATTTAAACATTATTTATAATTACCCCCTTCAAAATTAAAAATACATAGTTCCGGACCTTATTTATGACAATAAAGACCGAGTTTTGGCGCCATCGTGAATGAAGATGGTCGTAATTTTTTCATACTTATTGAATTTCGTGTTTATATTGAGTGAAATTAGTTAATTTAGGTGGGAATTAGATTAATTTTGTTCAGTGAAAGTGCACAAATGAAGTAATCATAAGGAAATTAATGTATCGTGTATTTCCTCGTTGCCGCCAAATCTCAATAGGCGAGCTTGAGTAACAAAGTTACCGTTTTACTCAAGACCCAGACATGACTTACTGACGACTTATGACTGACGACTAATTATAATTGATTAAAATTGAATTCAAATTTGATGCAAATTTCTACTTGACTAATGGCAAAATACTAATGTGAAGGCCAATATCTAAAGAAAGAAAGAAGACAATAAAGACCTACAATAAACTACCCAATAAATTAAAATCAGAGATGAACGACCTAAGCTTTTTAAAAAAAATTAAGTAATTTTTGATAGAAAAAAGTTATTATACTTTAAACGATTATTTGGTGGATAATTTCAAAAGTAAAATTTAATTTTTTGTGTGCAAATTTAGGCAAATAATTATAAACATTCGTAATTAATAAGTAATTAATAGGTTTTTAAAAGTAAAACCCACTCGCATCCATGAGATGCAGAACTGTAATTGCGCTTGTGGAATATTATAAAATATGATATGACAACGTGGTTATTATATTCTTAAGTCAAAAATAAGAAGCTAAATAAATTGATAACAAATTAGAACTAATTCGTTAGTAAGTGAAAAACACTTTAAAAATTAACTACGAAGGTGGATTGCAAAGTATTCGGCCTAACACAGATCCATTCAATTCTGGAAGTCCAATCTACCCACATTATTTAGTTCAGTTCAGAGTAATTAATTGTGTGAAGTTCACAACGTGTGCAATAGTTATTAATTGTGATTTCATATATTTTTAACAAAGCAATTGGACAAACGTTCTGCAATTGGAAGGGGCTGTCACCGAAAGAAATCCAGAATGATATATCCAGTACATTAGAGGATTTGCTCTGTCTTTTTTATATCTAAACAGCAGTTGACACATATCCCCGTGTTGATCCGGGCTCCTTTGTAAAATAGACCATTTGCCTTCCTGCCAGGCAGCTCGTAAAAGGCGAGCAAAGGCTTACCGTCACTAACACCGTGACATCCTACTAGGTGGTAGAGTTTTGCAGCAACTCGCTCAGATTGATACCACCGCTTTTCCTATTCCTGCCGCCATAACGTCGGTGCTTGCCGTAGACTTGTTCCGGTTCGGAGGGTAAGGTGGCCGATAAACTTACTTGCTCGAGGCTTAACATCTCGGTTTTAAGCTAGCGACGCACTATTACCACCTTTTAGTATCTCTAGGCGGCGTGAATTTCTTACCATCAGGAAATCCGTCTGCTTGTTTGCCTTCCAATATCAAAAAAAAAACATTAAATATAAAAGGAAAAACTGACAAAAGTACGACATTATATTATATACTCCATGTCTACTATACAAAATAGATAAAAGAAAATTGATGAAGCAAAATAGTCCAAGAAACAAGAGGAAGGTCGGAAATAAAAGGCGACAGAGATGAAACGGACGTCAGACGAAACTATCAAATGTGCATTATAACAACTGACGGCCACACTGTAAACTAAGTCAATTTAATTTTACTGTCAATTCATGTGTACACGGCGCTATCACTTTCAGAATGTTATTTGCGCAGTAATTAAGTAAATTTTCCCATTGTGGATCCTGGTCTCTTATGTGGAATAGAGAGGGAGAGGGAGATGAAATTTTTCAATTGTGATATTTTTCTTGTCAAAACCAAGTAACTGATCGATATAAATTTTGGTATGGAAGTAACTGAAGGGTTCGCTGTTATAGGGCCAATCTTGACAGCCTCGCTCGTCAAAGCGGTAGCGTACATGCCTAACTCCACCGACAAACTGCGATGGGGGTAGATATTTGTGTGATAAACGTTAAGATGTCTGCATTTCCGGGTCTGGGTGTTGATTCAGCTTATTCTAAATAGTGGTTTTAGTAATAGCAGCGCCCTGGGCATAATTTATACGTCGCTCCCTACATGCTGTTCAAAACCGTACTAAAAGGTAAATAATATACAGCGTACAGGATCTGACGCCCCTATACATCTTGGCGCCCTGGGCGGTTGCCCAACCGCGCCATACCCAAACGCCGTCCCTGATCCTAATATCTATTAACGTATTTCTATGTAATCGTATCGTTGACTGACACCCATATCAAAATCATTCAATTTGCTTATTTTTGGAGTTAGATTCACTTTGTGATTTTGATCTTAAAATAAAAAGTCTGTCTTTACAATGAGACAGCTGCTGCAATGAGACAGCTATCTTGTGTGCCGTAAGTCATAACCAGTATAATATATTACAAAATGCTCACAAGTGTAGCACATGCGAACAACAAGAACAACTTAATATGGACTATTTCGGTATGTGTCTAGATTTTTTTCGTGAACGCCAGTTGCAAGTAAAATAAGTGGGTGGTTGACAAACTAATGTCCCCTCTATAATCCGAAACACACTTTTACAGTATATGATCCGTGAACTGTTAGATATTCCTATGTGTATGATTCTGCTTGCCAAATTCATATGTATGTATTTCGAATATTTATTAGGTTATATGTGTACTTAAAATGATTTATGAACCTAAACCTATGGAAACCTTAGAAATCATTATTTATGAAATCCTAAAAGCAACAATATATCGAATTAGTTGTCAATGCTTGTCAATTTGGCTTTCCTCTTTCCACTTTATTGTACAAATTACAAATTTTATTTCCATTTCCTTTGTTATTATTTTTTTTCTATTTTCATGATCTGGTAACTTTGAACTTTGTATATGTCATTAAAATATTTAGGAATATTTGACAACTTTTACAAGATCATAGATTATACCCCTATATCTATAATATAAAATGAATTGCTAAATGTGTTGGTAAGCGCATAACTTTCAAACAAGTCTACCGATTTGGCTAATTCTTTTTTTGTTGTGTTAGTCATTGTTAGAAGAACGTTCTTATGAAGAGAAAAACAGGGAAAATCGCAGGGAAATGGGGAAAGTAATAATTTATTTTTCACCATACAAATTGAACGGGTGAAACGAAGTTCGCCGGGACAGCTAGTAAGATATAAAAGTAATAGAACCACAGAACAGAAAGATTATAATATAAACGTAAAATGTTAATTAGTATCTATAGGAACGTTTATTTTAAAACTATTAATTTTCGACTTTGAAAAACTCTGTATTTTTATGTAGAATTCTTGCAAACTTGTAGTAACACAATAATTCTTACGTCAGCCATAAACGGGATTTAGAACTTCTTGAATCTAATTCTGCCGATATCCTCTTTTATTTGCATTTTCATGTTTGTCTTACGTGTTTGTATTAGTAGGTAGGTATATACTCTGATAAAGCAAAAGATAAATAAATTAAATAAAAAATCTTGTTCTTCCTTCCATCGTAGATTCGTCTCCAGGATCGGACATTCAATCCTCTTAGTTAATGTTTAAGAAGTAAACTTTGTACTACTTTAAAACTACTAATTACTGTGTTATATTATTGTGAGAAGGTGGATAAAAAATATTCCCTTTAGATATTTACTTTCTTGAGGAAGATGCTCGAAACTTGGAAATTTATCTTTTCCACAACCAATTCTGATTTTACATCAAAAACATCCTACATATTTAGCAATTTTAAGACTTACTATAATTACTTTAAAAACAATTACCTAGTACTAATTATAAGGAAAGAAGACTGATTTTGTACAATTACAAAATTTTTATGAATTATGTTCTAGAAGACATAACAACTTCAAATATAATAAATATGTTTTTAAATTAAATATAAGCCGTTTTCTTTGACCGTACAAAGGTTCCGTATGTGTCTTAATGTGGTAACATTAAGACACAAGATAGCTCTTAGCTTTTCTCTGAAGCTACTGCAATGCTTTTCATTGTCATGCTCCGGTTAGAGCGTGTGATAATTATTAGTAAAATAATGTGAAATATCATCGCCCCATACAGATAGCAAAGTATATTTTTTCAATGGCTTGGGACAACCGTGGACTATTGACTCCAAACATCTTATAAGTTCATCACTGTCCTGGGGCCAGACTGTTAGACGTATTGTAGCTCAACCCTTCGCACCCGAACATTACACGGACACAACAGCTGGAGAAGGTAAGGGGGTTGAATGTCAAGTTTCAAATCGGGTAAGTGGCTGCACATCACTCTACCACCAGTGATCTTGTTGATAATGACCCATGTAAACTATGCTCGCCTCATACTAGCTTTTTGATATTAAGGGCAACGGTCTATGATTCTTCAACAAAAGACTAACGAGAGGAAAACAACAAATTTGATACCTATAGGCGACAGGTGTATCTTTCCGTCAGGAACGCTTGTTGCTTGTTTACTACCTTATGATAAAGAATATAGCGGTACGACGAAATAAAGCTTGGTCTAAAAGTAAAGAAGTCATATTAAAAACAAAATTTTGTTTTTTATTTTCCTTTTATTGACATTAAGCTTACATAAATAAGTCCGCACTTGCCACGTTTGTAATAAAAGATTCTGAATTGACGCCAGGCTTGTAATCTATATATTAATAAAAATAATTTTACTTTAAGTCCAACCATATCTGTTTTAAATTGTGTTACTAAAAAAATCCTTGCGAGTCCAAAAGAACAGAAATTTAAAAGAATATTATTTCAAGTTACGTGACAAAAAAATTATCGGATTTCGCAACTGTATTTCAATTGTCTTAGACCTGTTAAATCAAACGAATTTTCAGTATTTTCAATAAATAGATGGAATTTTGGCCAAAATATGATTTATAAACATAACGAGTAAAATTTAATATCAAATCATTAAAAGATTCATATACTAAGCACATCTCACCTTAAGTAGAAATGTATTTCATTTAACATAATTTGGCTAAGAACCAATATTGGCTGTTTAGGACAATAGCAATAGGACGTTACCGCGTTGTCAAGCACTAGCGTAACCAAACAATTCAGTATTTTATCCAATACTAGCAGCCCGCCCCGACTTTGCACGGCTATGAAATATACATACATATTAGGCTTCCTCTGTGAACACTTTATCTATTAAAAAAACAGCATCAAAATCCGTTGCGTAGTTTAAAAGATTAAAAGCATACAAAGGGACATAGGGACAAATAAGGGCTGTGATTTAAATGTACATTTTTATAGAAATATGTAACTTCTTAAAATTAACTAAATATTTGCACACCACAATGTGGTAGAATATGTTGGATTCTTAAATATCTTTATAAAAACTTTTTAACACACATATTCCGCAAATAAATAATTTTCATTTCATTTCATTTCATTTCAAAGGAAGCGACTTTATTTTATACTATGTAGTGATCGTGGCTAATTACATTTAAATTTACAAGATACTCTTATATAAAACAATGCAATTAAATAAGTATTTATAAAAAAATCGTTTTCTGGGTAGGTTAATAGCAAAAAACTGATAAAACACAGTTCTAAATATTCTAACAACAAAATTATATTTACAAGTGAAACGTGTGTGGGTCTTTTTCAAATTTTGCGCAGGTAACCGACATTGACAATTATAAATTTATAACAATATAAAAATAATGATATATGACTTTTCATTCTATCCGTTCAATAAAACACGTTTGTTTTTAAAAAGAAATGTTTTTCTTTGGGAAATTGGGAAAAAACACGGAAAGTTTTTTCACATTTTGTTTGTTGCAAATGGTTTTGGGATTAAACATACACATTTTTACGTTATTACGTAGCTTAATTCTCGGGGATCCTAAAAATATATACATTTAAATGTTTATAATACATAAATCGAAAGATATCGTCGTTATTCGCCAACTTTTATTTTGCCGCCATTTTTCGCCAAACGTGTAAAACGCTAAACGTGTAAAAGCGATCACGCGGCAAAATGTGACTAGTTGACTGGCTATGTATGGCTGAAATACAACTCTAAATACAACTATAAATTTACTAATTTCACAGCGACTCGGTGTGACTTGAACGCTATGGGCTCTTACTCGAGTAAATGTTGCTACATCGGTACTTGACTCTCTCTCTCTTCCTCTAAGGCAATTTGTGCCTGATAAGGACTTCTCGCTTCCACGCTTTATTGATCTTGTACATTATCTATGTTCCACACTTTAAAAAAACGGTAAGTTACGTGTCGAAATCTATGACACTTTTTGTCTAAAATATGTTTCTCTTAGATACCATTAGAGGCGCTGGTCAAAGTTTTCATGACGGCAAACCATTAACCTCTAAGTATATGGACATGAAATACCTAAGAAAAAAGCCTGCCGTTGGCTACTAAATATGGCATTTTGACATTATAAGGCTGTCCAGAAAAAAGTAGAGTATCGATATCGATACATGATCTATTAGTGACCATTGATAGTTAAGTTTGGGTAAATATATAAGAATTATTTTTTACCTACCCAATGAAATTGCAACTATCAACTTACTTACTTACTTTGTGCTACTCAATTGGTTTATACCTAAACAAAGAAAAAATATTTATTTACTTTTCGCGAGCATATTTCTTTACATTGTGGCGTGCAAATATGTTTATTCTTTATATAAGGTAATTATTTATATTTGTTACAATATTAATTGTCATTACAAAAAAATTGATCAGATTACATTCAAACCACTTTCTTTACTTTAAAGTGAGCACTTGAAAGAATTCGTATGAAGCTAGACTGTGATTTATATTTTCAGTGGTAATGGTAAGTATACATTCTTATCTTATCCAATTTTTTTTTCTGGGAACGTAAAATAAAATATCGACAATTGTAATAGTACATCACTATAAAATTTGAACACTAAATATGGATTCTTGGCAAGCATGAGAACTGTCATGACGTCAATTTAAATCGACGCTAAACTGAGCATAGACAAAAATGTCGTTATCTCTTGCGGCGTACATAATATCAAAATTTGTTAAAAAGAGACAAAGAGATGTTGCTAAGTTATACGTCTATTCTAACGGTATTTATACAACTAAATTTGATATAGAACATTGTAGCTCTTCTTTATATATTCCTATTTCTATACGGCAAACTTAGCAAGCGGTAAACTCACGATAAGGGCTCAGTAATTGTATTTCTTTATTCACTCTAAAATTGTACATCTTTTCAATAGGACATTTTGACAACTTGATTATTTTGACATTAGATTGTTTATAAAATTTCGAGCACTTTGACGATTCGGTTTTTTTGACATTTAATTTGTAAAATTATCTTGATTATGATATTACGCCTATGTTGCTATATAGCTCTTGCTAAAGAGTATTTTCATACACATCCTCTGCCCCGGCGGTGCTGGGGCGGCATGCAGACGCATCTCTATAATACAACTTCAGATAGTCTGAACTGATACACAGTACGAACCTCTTTGATGTCTCGGTGGCAACATATGATGATTTAAGCAGGATGGATTTCATAAGAAGATTCAACCATCGGCTTCGCAAGCCTCTTAACCACCACTCCAAGAGTGGCGGACGATCTGCCTACTTCTCGTGTTCCTATTTTTGGACTAAAAAGGGTGATTTAGGGCAGCCATCCTGATTCAATCAGTTGCCCCGGTGCATCCATACACCCCGATTATAAGACTTGGACCCAAGCTTGCGATGTACCTAACAATATATTTCGTAGTGTAAATAAATGACATGTAAAAAGTGCACAATTTTTTTTCAATTTACACGAATTTACACGAATATCTAACCCACGAAGCTATAAAATATTACTGAAGGTTATACACCGAACAGAGAATTGAATTAATTGAAGTCATTTCCAAATAATGCTGACTCTTTAAAACGATAAATTCAGAGATTACTGTGAAGTAAATTAATAAAGTCAAAATGATAGAGAGACTGGTACATTAAAGTAAGCAGGAAAATTTTAAAATGACAATAAGTACCTAGTACTTGGTTAGGAGTGTAACGTCCAGTAGTAGTCTATAGCTTCACGATTTAAAGAAATATTTATTGAAAAATCCAATCGAAATATTCGACATTCAACTGAAGAATGTATTTTTTGGGTTTAATAAAAAATAAAATTGTTATAACTACTTGTTTTTATGTTTTCGTTTGCTGCATTCCACTAAACAAAGCCGGAAGTATAACAAGAAACGCCCTCATGTGTGAGGAAGGTGTAAATGATAAGCCTTCGTTGCAGATAGACGAAAAAGGTCAGCAACGCATGTTCGATGGAGGAATGTAAGCGTTCAAGTTCAACGACACGGCAGTTCTGACTAGTCGCCTTGACGAGCCGAATTTCAGGCTGACTGGGATTACCGTCCCCTCTAAGTCAATCCCCGCTTGACGGACAAGTTTGTGGGGTTAAGATTTTCTGGAAAGTCTGATCTATTATTGTGTATAACGTGGAATGTAATTACAACAAATCGACAACCGCTAGGTTTTATTTAAGTTGTATATGTAGCTTACATATTATTTTAATTTAATTACGACGAGGCAGAACACAGATTGTCTAAAACTAGAATTTCATGAGGAAAAATAATGCTAAAAAGACTCCAGCAGCTGTAAGATGCTTTCGGCGTTTGTGCAACCTATCGATTGGTTAATATTTTCATGATACCTGTATTTTTTTAGGGAGTTATAAAATTTAAGAATATATAAAAGTTTAAGAAATCCCCGATGTGAATCTTCTGTGTAGGATAGACCACCTGTCTCTATGCTTAGTAGTTCGTAAGAAAAAACCACGCTTTGTTGGTCACATGATAAAATGACGCTTTGTAAGGCTCATTTCTAACAAAGACCAATGGTGGTAGAGTGCTCCTATTGGTTTACTATAGGTAGGGATCTACCATTTTACGTGTTCCTGCCAGCCGGCTTATAGAGTTGGCACTATCGTGTTCCGGTTCAGATGATTAGTATACTCCGGCCACAGGACAGCAACAAACTTATAACGTTTAAAGTGTCTATACGCCTGCTCTCTGTCTTATTACATATTTTTTAATTATTGTGTATTAGGCAGACGTTGACGAATGTAGAAATTAGGTAAATACCTACTTTGTGCAAGACTAAAGTACTAAAGTTTTACATTAGAGAATCCATCTGCTTCCCTATCTGCCAAAACTACATGAATAATAAACAAATGTGTAAACTATTGTCTGTTAAATTTTGCTTATGTGCACGAAAGTTAAGCTATCTTCAAGCATCGGGATATTAAGGCTCTGTGCAAGACGACCAGCATATATTATAAAGCCGGAATCCCGTTGCAGGAGGTCGCCGCCATTTTTCTCGGGGGTTTTTAATACTCAAAGTAAATTGTATTATTGTGGAACGGGTTTGATTTGGCGGGAATCACGTGTCCTTGGTGGAGACGCGTCTTCAGTTCCTCGCTCCTCGTAGTGGTGCGCATTCGAGTGGGCAACTGCGCGCGAAGCGGATCGCTGTGCGGTGACGGTCGTGCGCTGTGCTAACTTCACGGAACCTTGTGATGTCGAAGGATTGTCCGAGGCTGAGCCGGCTGGGGGTGCTGGCGCCTGCAGCGCTGTCTGCCTGCATGGACGCCTCCGTCCTGGCCGTTCCCGCTGCGGGGGCCATCGTCTCCACAGTACTCAAAGAGCTCAGCAAGGCGTTTATGTTAAAAAAGTAAGTGTATCGGGAGATCAATAGAAAAAATAATTTATTTTTATTTAAAATCATTTTTGTGTATATAATTCATGTTAAATAACGGTTTAAATTTCAATTATTTAAATGTATTGAGTTTAAAAATATTATTATTAGCAGTAATAAGATCTAGAACAACAAGAAATTATTAATTATATAATATAATAAAGAAAACAACACCTTTTTCAGATTAGTCTTTAAAATTTGCTGATTAAATTCAATGAGATATTTTTGCCGATCAATTTTCGGCAAAAATACCTCATTCTTACAAATTAATAATTTAATTTGCGTTAATAATTTGAACTCATAAGTCGAAGATAATAATATGGATGACCCAATTCGTAAATATAAACAACAAAAAACAAAATATTATATTACTTACTCGCCTTGCGTTACTTTTTAAGCATTTTGCGAATTTTTCAGCGAATTCAATTTATTTATGTTAACTTTATTGTCATAAAAATGTAATTACATTCGTGTAATAAAATTGTTTTGCCTATTAAATAAGTCACTAGCCCCGACAGGCGGTGTTGTATCCTGACTATGAATATTGTATTTTTTATAATATGAAAATATTCTTGACTGTAACTCGATAATATAACAGAAAAATAATGAGCAAAATCGGATTAACCGTTCAGGCATTATGCGATGAACAAGGGAAATGGGATTTAATTTTTATATATAAGAATACAGTTAGTTCTTTGTTGTTGTGTTGATGATAAAAGCGTATTTTATTGCGACGGTGACTCCATTTGGCAAAATGATATATTGAAACCTACACATTTATTCGCTATTAAGTATGGCCGTTTCATAGCTGTGCTTAAACATGTGTTTATACTTTTTACCATATTGTAACAATGGCACAAGTCAAAAAGTACAATTTTAAACAAATGCTAGCTGAGTTTTTCATGCAAGCAGAAATTTGACATACGTACACACATCCTCGCTCGTGTGGGTCAGTAGTATAGATCGTCAGCCTGTCTGGCAGCTAGTAAGAAACGGTTAAAGGTTAAGTCAGTCGTGAGTGAGTGATCTCTGGCATATTTCTGGCACTGTCGAGTTCCGGTCCTGAGGTAGACTTACACATTACTCCGGCCACAAGACAGTGACACACCTGACACCTGACCTGACCTGAATGATGTCTACAGGACACGTCTCATTCCTGCCATCGGTTTAATTTAATGTGCTTGATCGCTTATAACTACCCCTTATTTAAGTCAGTGTACCCATTGACCTCTCCTCACAACCAGGACGGCGGTAGAATTAACCAATAGAATAACCATGGTCGCAAGACTCTATCACCTAGTTATGGTACGTACTGATGTTCCGTGTTCGAAACTAATAAACCTATGCAAGAAGCTTACAATTTCCCTGGTAAGTCAACACTGCATTTTCCAGGAGGCCACAACTATCGCCTACTAATATATTCAATATTTAAATTTATTTTACACAAGCCGACCCGACGAACTTTGTACCGCTCGACGTTAACAGCTACTTACAGTTTCTATAGGTTGAAGCACTGTTTTTCCCTTTTTCCTTGCAATTTCTCAGTGTTTTCTTCTTGAGAATTTTTTCTTGAACACGATGAAGGAAATAATTAGCAAATTTGGTCCATCCGTTCAGGCGTGATGCTATGACAACGCGAAATGGAAATAGGGTAAATTGTCCTTGTATCGGCCTTTTACACTTTTTTCATCATAACTAAAACCACAGTTATTCTAAAAAGTTATTTCGTATGCGTAATTATACCTTATATCATTGAGAACAAGTTCATGTAATTTGGGGGCAATCGAACTTCTCTATAGGTATCTCTTAGTGATAAATTGTTTGTAGTCGTATGCGAATAAGTTAAATTTGGCAGTATTTCGTGCTCAGATTCAGAGAATCTGCTACAGACGGAAGTAAAATTTTAGCCAAGAAAAAAACTGGTTTAATTGCTTTAAAAGTGTTTGTATCGTTTAAGTATTAAATTTGCTTTAATTATATGTGTCAAAATTAATGTTTATGTATTTATTTTATGAAATATTTGCCCGGCCGGGGTTTAGAATAGTATATTGCCAAAAAACCAAAATTCCGCCAAGTGGTCGAAACTTGGGAGAAACATCAAAACATGAAACAAACTAATCAATGCAGTCGATTCCAAAATCCGGCCTGTGATCTGTGGCGGATAAAAGATATAACTCTGAATTCCTTATTTTGACCATGGTGACCTGTAAAAGAAGGTAAAGTCTTTTGCATTATCCGAAATTTCAAATAAAATAATTAAGGTTTTAATGATCTCATTACAAATTAAACTACCTTGTTAGTTAACAAGACCGTATTAATTTATTGACTTTCAATTTAATTTTTTTTTTTCAATTTATTTAAATGACGCTAAATGATATTTTTATTAGGTAGGTACAAAACATACTTGGCGCCCTATTAGCTACACACATGCCGATATTTGGTTAAATAGAGGACGACATTACGGTTTGTCCGGCCGATTTAAAGATAATTAGTCAAGTTTGTGAATAAAAATTAATAGAAAATAAAATATGAACGAATCAAATAAACAAATTTAAAACATAGAACACTAAGTCAATGCAGAAGCCTAAAAATATACAAATCTATATTAAAATCAAATAATATTAAAAATCTCGATATCGTGCGATTTGTAAATTGGAATCGTCTATGTCATTTTAAGTACCTTTGAACACAGCAATAGCGGATTATTAATATTTAGTTAAAAATAAAGTCAACGAATTTTAATGAAAACAAAAAATGATATGAACTTTTTTTTTTAAATTTTGTAATTGTTATCCAATGAAAAATACCTATCCGCCATACATAAAAAATATCTAGACACATCAGCTTTCAAACAATCCGCTTCGAAATACGTCAATTCGTTATGATGCCACAGACAGACAGACATACACATTCACATACATAGACACTTCAAACTTATAACACCTCTACTTTTCCGTTGGGGGTTAAAAATAGACTATACTGTGTTAATATACCTACTCTAAATACATAAATGTACATAAAAATAACTAGTGACTGAGAACAACAGGTGTTCCCCTTGCCATCTTATTATTCATTTTATTTTTCTTACAAATTTGTTACACTTGAGCTTTTTTAATGGTTTAATTAATCTACGGTTTGAAGGAATATTGATGCATTTGCTAGTGAACATTTATCCGTTCGTTTTCTCGTAAAGCAAAACAATACTTGCAAAATAATAGGATTTTAGAAGTAAGTTGTTGTGTGTTGTGTTTAGGTAACACGATACCTAATAAAATAGTATTTGTTATGACCGGTTAAGACCTCACGACTGTCCTTTTCTAGTGATAGATAATTAATAATAATAAAAATAATAAATTTATTGCCCAGGGATTAAAAAAATTCAAATTTCTATAAACGAGTATTAATTTTGATTAATTATTGGGTTATTAACTAATTGAAAAAAGCTTAATTCTAAAAAAAAGTTTTTGACAAAAGGAAAAAAAAATCAGCTCGGGTTTCATCAGTTGCCGGAAGCGACTGTGAAACGCTGATTTTCATTTGTCCCTAGCTCTAATTAAAAAGGCTAAGCTAAGACTGTTAAATATAGAATCAGAATCAAAATCATAAAAAAACTTTATTCACTTGAACCATACATGTGGTATTTGTGCGCGTCGTTTTTTTTTAAACTACCACCGGATCGTAAATATATTATTTCAAGTTTCAACCGGTACTGGGACCGCCTTACTTTGTAACACTTGACAGTTCCGTATCCAGGTCCGGAGTGTAGCTGTCCCTTAGCAGTAGGACAGCTGTGTCCTTGTTTTTTTTTATTGCTCTATAATTCGTTTTCATTTTATGTTTTGAATTTTCAAAACAATGGTGTTTCGAACAAAATTGTCAAATCACGATTTTTTTTAAGTTTGAAGACACCAACGTACCGGGCTGGAGAACGAGTTCAACGAGCGCAACGCGCATTAACATAATAGTATATATATTATTATGTACATACACATCAATATAGGGTAAACTGTCCTTGTACCGGCCTATACCTTGTATCGGCCTTTAACACTTTTTTCATCATAACTAAAACCACAGTTATTCTAAAATGTTATTTTGTATGAATAATTATACCTTATATCATTGAGCACAAGTTTATGTAATTTGGCCGCAATCGAATTTCTCTATATCTCTTTGTGACAAATTGTTTGTAGACGTGTGCGAATAACATAAATTTGGCAGTATTTCTTGTACAGATTCAGAGAAACTGCTACAGACGGAAGTAAGGTTTTAGGCAAGAAAAAACTCTTTTAATTGCTCTAAAGGTGTTTATATCTTTTGAATATTAAATTTGCTTTAGGTATTTATTTTACAAAATATTTGCCCTGTCGGGGTTAGGAATAGTATATTGCCAAAAAACCTAAATTCGGCCAGGTGGTCAAAATTTGGGAGAAACATGGTTGTAATCGATTCCACATTCCGGCCGCTTTATGTTGACATTGAATATTGAGTATTTTAACGTATACCTACAGTGGTTTTATAAGTAATCGTAGTTGTAATTTATCCGAGTATTTAAAAGGTGACTGCTTAAATGACTAAATATTTGTAAAAACCAAAGTTAATTAATAGTAATTTAATATAAGCGTCTTAGGTCCGCCTTGATAAAAGTTTCGGGGGTAATATTTTATAGTGTTTGTTTTTAAATTTATAAAAAGAGATTGTAGTTTTTAATACTGCAATAGAAATTTTAAACTTTAAGTTAATTTTTATTGACATTAAAATTTGCAGGAAGACTGTAGGTACTAAAATTAAGCTAACAGCTTTGACTGTGAATTTACCTGATTAATAATTATAAAAAGCACAATATTATTATCATTAACATTAATAGCAAAGTTTGCACGTTCTTCATTATTTCCTATAGGTGAAAAGAATTAACGTTTTTATAATTTAAGCAGCTGAGCGTTTTATTTAGGGAGTTACCTACTCGCTTGGTGCCCTATTAGCTAAACATATGTCGATATTTGGGAAAATAGAGGACGACATTACTGTTTGTTCGGCCGATATAAAGATAATCAGTCAAGTTTGTAAATAAAAATTAATAGAAAATAAAATACGACCAAATCATATAAACAAATTTAAAATATAGAACACTAAATCAATGCAGAACCTTAAAAATACACAAATCTATATTAAAAATAATAGGATTTTTTGGTTGAAAAATGTTAACATGGCTGATATTTAGCAGTTTTACCTTATGTCTACAAAATTTAATACAGTTTTGATAACATAAAAAAGGAAACGCTTGACGTCGTTTGAGCCACAAAGTGTGACCAGGGCCTTGGCCTTTGCTGTGAGTGTCTGTGTGACTGCTCTTTTACTCTCATTACATAATAAGTTATACGTACTAACATATCGTTACCTGAAGCTAAGCATTATAATGAACCAAAAAATATAACAAGTATAACTGCAGTAATTTTACATTAACTTATGAAAATTAACATTGTTCTGAACTTATGAAAAGGTGGCCAAAAAGTTACGTTTACGATTTTATAAAGCAATCAATTTATTAGAACTCTTCAATTTTTATAACATTTTTTAATGATGACAAATTAAATAAAACAGCCATTTTTATATGTCAGTGTATTGTGTTTTAGCTAACTAAAGCGGGTACTCCCACTTTAGGCCAATTGTTAAAACTTAAAATATAAAACAAAATCAGGAATATTATTCCAGTCTGCACAGCTCAGGGTCGCGGTTGGTGTGGTGACGACATCCGCTGGCGACACGTCGGAATCAGCACTTCCTAATCAGGTGTAGCAGCAGTGACCGGCCACAGTGACGAAACCCAGACCCGCAACTTGCGGAGGCGGCCGGAGGTCACGGTGTTATTGCTAAGTGTTGCAATTTTCTTCCTATTAAGTATTAAATGGTCTCATTGCCGAAGTGGGTCGCTCATATATACTTGTACGCGAAACGGATTAAGGCAGCTTCGATGTTCTTCCTTTGTTTAGATTTAGTTTAAATAATACGGCGATATTGCTGGCCCCCGCGGTTCCGTAAACGTGCTGAAATATTTTGGGTTCAGGAAACTTAACGATCGTTATGAAAAAAAAGGTCAAAGTTGCAGGATCTTTTTTTTTCAAGCATTGAACAATCCTTTAGTCATTAAAGAAGGGTACCTAATGCAAATCGTTCTTAGGGTAGGTACCATAACGTGCCTTTCTCACCCAAAGAGAACCTCATACCTCATGGAAAAGCATTGCCTCAATACAACTTTTTTTAAGTAAAGTTAAAAGATTTTTTCCAGTATCAATGTGACCCGGGTAGGGTCCATCGCCTTACAAACTTATCTAATCACATTAGCTCTAACAACAAACAAACCGCATCGAAATCGGTTCATTCTTTCAAAAGCAAATTTTTGTGTCATTCTTATGTCTGACTTTAGCCCACAAAATCTTTCTTTGTTTTATCTAGCTTCTACAAAGAAAAAAACATTTATTTTAAGTCAACAAACCTAATTACAATGTATTATAGTGATATGTTATACTTTTCGTTTATGTATCCTGCTCACTTTGTGATATATTTCTCTGTATACAATCTTCACAAATTTTACGTATTTTTAGTATGAGTATACTGAAGTAGTTTCGCTTTTAATACAATCATAGGAATTTTCACTTATTTAATGTCTTAATTAGCTGCTTACGTTAATTAGTTGTGGTGTATAGTTTGAGAAACTAACGCAAGTAGAGAAAGTAGAGTCATTTGTAAGTATATTCTCTATGGATAAGAAAAGAATACACTTTTGACATATTTAGTAGTGCGTACACATCTCTGGTTTTGATGTTGGGTAATATCAATAAGTAGTATTACAGCATTAGTTTTGTTACATTGTATTAGTATAAGCGCCGGCAAGCACTGAGGGATGGAGTTGTATATTCTGTATTAGCCTTGCAAGTTAGTGCAGTTAGTGTACCTAGCGACGTCAAACATTTCAGGTTCGGGTTGGATTCCCATTGTGGCCAAAAAAGTCTTGTAAGAACATTAACAAATAATAACTATAAGAGTAAAATTTACATTTTATTTAATGATATAGTTGCTACTTACATATTTTAAGGATTGGTATATTTTTGTATATTCAAGACCGTATCTTCGAGGAGGTAGGCAGATGTCAAACCTATTGTCCTATTCGGCCCGCTAGGCCACTGAGGCGATTACAGAAAATTGCTCTTAGGTACATAAAATATCGTTGTTATCTTCCAAACAAAGATTTATCCACGATCCTGAAGTGTTGACACACTCACCCTCAAACTGAATAGCTTAATATTTAATTTGGATCACTCGTTGTACTTCAAGATTACTTAAAATTAAGATGTTTAAAGCTTTTTACTTAATATTTTGTCAAAACAAAGAAAAACAGAACATACTCGTATAAATATTTCCTGTATGACTAGTGATGATGAAAAGTATCGAGTGCAATCGGCTCACAATTACTGCAGGAAATGATATTATTATTTGTAGTTCTTATTGCGGCAACGGAGAGAGACAAAACACATCATTATGTTGTCAGGGGAATTGAATCAATTAGAAAATTATTGTATTCAAATGATATATAACCCGACGATTGTCTCGGGCCAAGTTACTGGCGGTTTCGTGAGAAGTTTCATTATGATCTTCTGTCTAGCATTAGGTACCTACGAAGTTACATAAACACGTACCCATAGATAATACCACGTACCTACTATGTACTAAACATTATTTATACCGTAACATTTTCTTTAATTTTGGAATGAAGCAAACGTATATTTCCACAAAGTAGGTGTACGAGGGTCAAACTGAAAGTTCTTAAAAAATCAAAAACTAAGCATTCTAGCAAGTTATTAGTTTTATTATAACTTTTCAAAATAGCGTCCATTTACATCAATACATCG
>NJDC01008320.1:8498-34471 GCA_002245475.1 Calephelis virginiensis | reverse complement strand
AAGCCAATCGAAGTATATCATAACTTTCTTGTTGACTTATATGACATCGAAAGTCATAAAAAATCATTGCACGAAAATTTTCTCGGCTTAAATTCATTCTGACGTGCACAAACATTTTCAATTTGCCGCCAAATCGTAAAACAAATGACAAATTAATGAAATGTATACTTAATATTATTGGTAAAGAGTTCTATTTTCAAAATTTAAACTTATTTTTTTAATATAATGCTTTTAAGTTGCCAGTTCTAAAAACTTTCAGTTTGGCCCTCGTAGGTACCTTTTTGTAAATCATAGTCATCAAGATGAGTGTATAGTAGTAGTTTTTTATGATATTGGAAGACAAACAAGCAGACGGATTTCCTGATGGAAAGAAATTCACGCCGCCTAGATACACCAAAGATGGTAATGGTGCGTTGTCAACCTGAGACCGGGATGTTAGGCCTCGAGCAAAAGTCAGTTTACCGACTACATCACCCTCCAAACCGGAACACGTCATGACGTTATGGCGGCAGGAATAGGTAAGGCCTTGATACCAATCTGGGTGAGTCGCTGCGAAACTCTATCACCTAGTCAGATGTCACGGTGCTAGTGACGGTAAGCTTGTGCTCGCCTTTTACGAGCTGCCTGGCAGGAAGGCAGATGGTCTATTCTACAAAGGAGCCCGGACACGGACAACTCTAGATTAGTAGTATTGTCTAGACTGATAGTTTATTTCAAGTTCTTTGGAATTTAGATGTGCTTGATGTGATGACGGACTCATTGACAAAAGCTCTGCAGACTCTGAGCTCTGAGATACCATTCCTGATATCGAAATAAAAAAATCCTGTTATTTAGCCTAGTATTTTATTTCAGGTGGTTTCATGGTACGATGTCAGCGAAAGACGCCGAGGATCTGATGATGGAGAAGGGACGGAACGGTTCTTTTCTGGTGCGCGAGTCGCTGACGCACCCTGGGGAGTACGTGCTGTCGGTGCGAGTGCGAGGTCGTGTTAGCCATGTCATGATAAGACGACAGGTTAGTTCATAGGTTTATGGCCACGGTGCTTCATGCTCGCATGTTAAGCAGACTATGCCGTTGCTCAAGTTTAAGATTACAAGTTGCATTCCAGTAAAAGTAGTTCTACTATCAGTAAATAATTGCTAAAAATGACCTTATAATGTGGACCACATGTAGGGTGCACAGGATACGAAATATTCGTAATGGACATGACTTGAAGCTGATTAGATCTGGGTATTTAATACACGTTTTGGCTAATTATTCAACTGCAAACAAGTCGGATCAATTCTATTGATTCTTACTCGTCTTCACAGCAGCGATATTTAAACAGATCCTGAACCGTCGATTACTACTGTCGATTTTATATTCTAATTGTTTTATATTAAATAAAACTCATTGCTTGTGAAACCGTTTTGGAAAAGGTATAAATGCAACGGATGTAATCAAATACATCCACAATACATCCATCATTATTTTTTAACACTAAGAAATCCATTTTCAAATTATGAATTATATTTGACTTTTGTTCAAAACAATGATTGAGGATGGGATGGATAAAAGCTCTAATACTTACATTTAAACTGATATAGTTTTTGTTTTAAGAACAATAGAATCCGATATGTACAACGGATTCGCGTTGGAGTTCGTTGGAGGGATGAAGGTACCTGGGGAGACCTCAGTTTACATTTTATAAAGTTTCTAACTGAGACCGGTGTCAAGAGTTTTGCAATTGGTCTCATTGTATAAAAAGAGAAATGATTATGGAGGAAGCTAGGCAGGGAGGTCTGCAAAATCGCGACATTTGGTATTCGATCATCTAAGGCAACCTCACATTGGAACTGGCGTGAAGATATATAAGTGTAGAAACTTCGTTTAGAATAATTATGAAACAAATATTTCTTGAAAGGATAAGCATTTAATGATGTTACTTTTTGCGCATTTTCACATTTTGTAATGAGTTATCGTAAAAGTGGTGAGTCGTTAACTTCGTAAAATTAAAATCTTTTTAACTGCTTGATAACGTTTTAACTTCAGGCAAGAAACCTCAGACACATGATTAGATGGTACGCTCCTAATATGTCAAACCATTGTAGACACTAATTATTACTATTGTAACTTATTACAAACAAAAAGCTATAATATAAATAATGTTCGTACGCCCCGGCATTCTCTTTTTGCTCATTACAAGTCCTTTGACCAGATTGAAGCCGCGCTCCTACGCAGTTTAGGCTAAACAATACCAACAATAAATCATATGCCGCCTTCGGATACAGAGCTACTTTTTATTTGACTAATAACTATGTATTATTTTAAAATCTACCAAACCTTTTATAAAGTATGTGTGTTCCCAATACACTTCGAAACGACTAGACCGATATTTATAAAATTTTCAGGAAATTTAAAAATTTGTTGATTAGAGATTAGTATAATAAATGATTGTTATCTAAAATAAATTACAATCTTGGGTTATTTCTATTTGTGTATTGGTTGGTTCCATTCTAACGTCAGACCAGCGCAACTGATTCAATAATAACTTTTAGTATGGAAGTATCTAGATCATAGGAAACAATATAATAGGTACATATGATCTTTTCAATGTTCATATCATCGGATTCCTCAAGACGGAGAGCGATGGCTAGTTTCTGCCAAGCCAACACTTAAAGTTAAACGTTTCAATTATTCGTATCAGAACAAAACTACTACGCGTCTTCGCAAGACTTGTGATCAATGTGTAGGTAGTGTTAGGTACCCGTGCTGCCGCACAATGTTTAAAAACTTTTGTCGGATTATTTTGTTAGGATTTTGAAGAAGCAAGTGTGAGACAATATATCCTCTGTTTACACTTACCTATCACAACTTCGTGCGCACCAGGTTTGGACGTGCTGTAGCAACGGGAATGCAACGGAGCATGACAAAAGTTTGCGATCAGAGAAACGACAGTTAAAAATGTATAAGAGTAACATCCAGTGTCAATTCATGCAACATACTTCTTAAGCCGCTTGAAATTTTACCTTTACCTTGTTTGTAAATCTCCGATGTTTCTGTGTTTGCAAAAAAATCATCATTTGTTTTAAACAAACTTAGAATTATTGGTATTTTATATTTTAGAAAGTGCGAGAAATTGTAAATCTAGCCAAAAACTTAATTTTTACAAAATACTGTGTGTATTGTATGTCAAATCACATATAAAGTAACAAAGTTTTTGATAATCATAAATCACTTTCACAAATTCGAAGGAAGGTACCTATTTGACTAGCTATTGGTGATAGGCAGATAGGCTATGGGCCTGGTTGCCGGGGAGTTTATTTTGCCGTTTTTTTCTTCTGAAACGATGATAGTTAGAAGTAGATAGGATTACATATAATTCCTCTTTAAAATTATTACCAATAAATAATGAAACTTCTAACTAACATAAATAATTACTTTGTTTTAATATTAAATAACTATTTGCCCACCACCATGTAGCGGAATATGTTAGTATGCTAAAATATTTTTGTAACAACCTCCCAACACATATAATAGGTAGGTATTCGGCGAATAAGTAATGCTAAATCGTCGTCCACGGTGTTGTCTGCATGCACTGTCTCTACAAGCAAAGGAACAATCATTATAAAAAATTGTGACTGACTGTATGGTGCGTACATTTTGTTAGTAAACAGCTTGATTAAGTTGACAAACTCTTTATCTGCACGCCATCTAGACGTGCCTGTTAACTTTTTGTATTCCTATCAAAATACCTTCTATGTTGTAATATAAGATATTTTCTCTCTTCTATATAAGATATTTATAGCCATTGCATACATTATTGCCATTTTCATAAAAAACAAAAAGGTATTCACGTAATAATTGGTGAGGACATTTTGTTTAGTAAACCTAGATAGATTCAGCTAGTTGGTAATGTGTTATTTTATTGGCTTCATTAATTTCTTAACAGAAGCGACAAGCTCTTATGCGATGCTACGAATGTATAGAATGGTATAGAACAGCGGCTAATTTACGACATAGCGACTCGATAATTAAAACTGGAATCGAGTTTTATTATGATTTGTATTTAGCCTTCTTTCTAGCGAGACATGTTTAATGTGTTCTGTGACGTAAACCACATTACAAAATAAATACGAACAGAATTTTTAAAAAAAATGTATAATATAAATCGGTAGGTAGGTATATGGTCACGGTCTGCGTGCAGCGGGGTCCTTACCTACCACCAGCCCTCAGGTGAATGGTGCCCTAAGTCTATCTAACTCTTTGCTCTATTCGATCGAATGTTTATTTGGTAGAACTGATCTAATGTTAGGTAGATTTTTTATGGAGAGATCAGCGAACAAACAGACGGGTCTCCTGATCGTAAGAGACAAACGTGGCCTGTAGACACCGTAGATGTTCCTGATGCGTCGCTGTTCTGGGGCCGGGTTGTTGGGCCTAATGTGCAAGTCTACCGGCTACCCTACCCACCGGACCGGAACATAACAGAGTCACTACGGCGGCAGGAATGGGTAAGGCGGTGGATCCCCACCCGGGCAATGTGTTGCACACCACTCCGCCATCAGCGCCTCTAACGAGCTGCCTGGCAGATGGACACGTCTGAGCCGAAACGACACGGGGAAGGTGGGATACGTATTATGTTTAGAAATCTGTCGATGGCCTGCCTCGCATGAACAAAGTTTCATCGAACTAAAATTTTCATACTTAGCGTGTAAGTTGCAAGTGACAACTACATTTTGATAATATAAACAAATATCCGGATCTCCCTTGCATCAGTCTTCGGAGGTATACCAGTGGTGTTGGAACTCCCAGAGCAATTTGAACAAAGGAAAACCAGATTACACAAAACTTATTAACAACACTCTTTAATACACGTACCGACTGCAAACTTTAAAAAATATTTATGGGTGATACACTACAAAAAAGTACATTGGAGTGTATAAGGTACCTAATAAAATATAACCACATAGCCCTCGCTTCCAGAGGGGTAAACTTATAAGCACCAATACTGCCAACCTCATTTCAAACACTGCTTAAAAACGTTATATTCATTCTAAAATGACGAATAATTCTGGAGGCGTCTGCTTAAACGCAATTTTAGATAATAGCCGTCCCAACAATGACAACAACTCCAACATATTATGTCCCACGAAAATGACACATGGCTTGTGTGATCTCGCGTCATTAAACTAATTTACAGCAAAACATGTCCATGACTCAAAGAAAACAACCGGAGCTGACCTGGCACACGACACGTCTCTCTGGCATGCTATTTTGACCAAAAAAATAATTAAGCATGTTTGTTTTTTTTACAAAATGTTACCCCGTAAACAAGTAGTCATATTTCCTTAGTACACACGCGGCCAACACTTGTGCTTGTGCTCTTCTGACACTGAAATGTTATTGCTGGAATGGGTGACGCGATGGCATTAAACTGCCCGCCACGACTTGGACCTCGCTGGTCTCCGTAATCTACATACACAGTAGTTGTTCCCTAACTGCATAACTTTTCCATATGTACAAATGCGTTACTTATATTTTGTTGTGTTTCGGTTTGAGCTACTAACGATATTTATAATAGATAAATACATTGTAGTTATGTGTATGTAATGTGCACAATTAGCTGTGTGTAATTTAACACCTACGTACTGTGGAAGGTCTGACTCTGTTTGTTCCGATTTAAGTTTTTATTGTCAGGCCCCAAGGTTAAGGCCGAGCACTATTTGATAACACATTTTGTGAGTTTACTAGACTCCGTCCGCGGCTATATTTGCGCTCCCTCAAATGTAATAGTCTTTTTCTCCTATCAAAGACATAACTGCTGCCACTTAATATATTTTGGTTAATTAATATTTGTTAATTGATATGATATAGTATTGTTCGAATCAGCAGACCATAGCTGAAAACCATTTTTTGGAGGAAATGGCAAAATATTTACTGCTACACGAGTAATTATACATATTATAGCATTTTTGTATCCTATGCAATCAAAATTTCCTAAATAATATCAACGTTCTAAAACAACCTTTACATAACATATTCCTAAATTTAAATAAACACTATGACTGTGACAATTGAGAAGAAGAATAACAAATTAGTACCATACTTTGCCGCAGCTGTTTAAATAAATATCATGAATGTTTCTACCCAGAGACGAGCGGCGCTGGACACTGGCAATACTGTATATATATATGTAACTTTCCGCTCCTATTTCTTTACATTTCTGAACCAAAGCCTTGCCTGTGTTATCTGTCAGATAGTAAGATAAAATGCAAGACAAAAAATTAAAAAGTCTACACCATAGTGTAGATACTTATGCCGGTTTTCGACGTTGAGCCCCTTTGTAACAAAACTCGAAAAAAGATACCATCTGCTTAACTCGCCAAATCGGATAAATACGGTGGCGAGCATCAACAGCATGGTGTTTGGATCATTGAACGTTATACTATAAATCCATACAAATGTCAGAGGTGATACATGTAGTTGTGATGCCATTATTTATCCATTGCTCGACTTACACAGGCTTTCTGATTGCAGTTGGTCCATAATCATGGTTAGCATAACTTTAGCGTAAGTTTAGTTTCGCCTCTGTGGTCTAGCGGTCCGGGTGTTGGACTTGACTGCATGAAGTCCCGGGTTCGAATCCCGGGTCGGGCAACAAAAAGAAAATTGGGTTTTTCCAAATTTTCTAATAAAATAAAATGTTGCTCGGGATTGGAAATGTGCCCGGTTGGCGATAGGCTTGTCACCTATCAAATTGTGGAACTTAGTGTCTTCGGCAAGTTGTGGGTGTCCTGGTTGAAAGCCATAATCAGCCTCCATGGAAAGTATGTTTTATAATGTATCGAGCGCTTTTTACTATAGGATTGCATGTATTTGGATAGTTGATGAAAATAAAAAAAATGATTAGGTATTGAATCCGTATTCCTTTGACACGTGACTGTCACGTGTAACATTCTCACGCAATTGCAATGCATAAATAAGATATGCAGACTCTGGAATGTACTAATGACAGCAGTTGTGGAAACAAAGTAGTAGTATCCGGTATCTTGCGAAACTCTCGAAATGTCGTGCAAAGTGGAAGGTTCGCTTCATCCTTTTCTCTAATCTGTATCTGTTGTTAAAAATCAAAATACTCTGATACTCCAATTAAAAGAGACAACTAAAATTTTAGGTTTAAGGATTAAAATTGATGAGCGGAGTTTCTCGACATAAATGCTTAATTCCGAATCAAAAATAAGTAGTTTTATGTCATATACATATATCAGGTTTATTTTGGACGATGTTAGATTTCGGTATTTGTATGTACCCTACATACTGTTAAATATCGGCTATATCAATATTATTTGATTTTAATATAGATTTGTATATTTTTAAGGTTCTGCATTGATTTAGTGTTCTATATTTTAAATTTGTTTATATGATTTGTTCATATTTTATTTTTTATTAATTTTCATTCACAAACTTGACTAATTATCTTTATATCGGCCGGAAAAACCGTAATGTCGTCCTCTATTTTACCAAATATCGGCATATGTTTAGCTAATAGGGCGCCAAGCAAGTAACTACATAAATGAAAGGCTCAGCTGCTCAAATTATAAAAACGTTAATTTTTTTCACCTATAGAAAATAATGTTTTAAAATCGGATTACAATATGTAACGGTCATCTTTATTTACTTCTTCACTATACACTATAGTCATAGTTTAATGTTTAAAGGAATACCTACATTGCGTCCTTCATTTTACTTCTATCCTATTTATTTCGTCTTTTATTTACCTTGTTTTGATTGTTCTTGTCATTTATCTTTATCTTTGAATGACAATTTAGCATGGTTTAAATGAATGCAATAGAACAGATTGGAAAAAGATATTAAATTAATATGGTCTTGTTAACTAATAAGGTAGTTTAATTTGTAATGAGATCATTAAAACCTTCATTATTTTCTGGGAAATTTCGAATAATACAAAAAACTTTACCTTCTTTTATGATATGAATGAGTTGTATCTTTTATCGGCCACATATGTTAAATGTCAACATGAAGTGCCAAAAAACCTAAATTCAGCCAGCAGGTCGAAACTTTTGAGAAACATGATTGTAGTCGATTCCTAATTCCGGCCAATAAAATATTTCATAAAATAAATACATAAACAATAATTTTGACACATATAATTAAAGCAAATTTAGTATTCAAATGATATAAACACCTTTAAAGCAATTAAAACAGTTTTTTCTTATCCCAAATCTTAATTACTTCCGTCTGTAGCAGATTCTCTGAATATGAGCAGGAAATACTGCCAAATTTAACTCATTCGCACACGGCTACAAACAATTTGTCACTAAGAGATATCTATAGAGAAGTTCGATTGCGCCCAAATTACATAAACTTGTTTTCAATGATAGAAGGTATAATTACGCATACAAAATAACTTTTTAGAATAACTGTGGTTTTAGTTATGATGAAAAAAGTGTAAAATGCCGGTACAAGGACAGTTTACCCTAGCAAGTTTTTGGTTAAAAGTTTTGCTTTGTTAAGGGTTACGCTAATACGCCCAGGTGCTGAGGATAAACACATATTTACATAAATGAATACCTCCGAACAAAGTACGCTATTGATCTAAACCTATAGTAAGCAAATTAAGTGATTGTGTTATGGGTGTTAATTAACGATACTACTTGATACTACCTCAATAATAAGAAGACCATAACCTGGACAAGGACAGCACTCGATGACCAGTGGCCTCATTGATAACGACCCACTTAACCTACGCTCTCACCTTACGAGACGGCACTGCTACGTAAGGCAGTAGAAAAAGGGATGCTTAGATCCTGCAATGCACTAGTTACTCTAATTATTTAAACGGTCAATAAAAGTGGTCCACATTGCCTTGGGTTAACCCGCCAGCTCAAGGCTCAGGCACGACACATGTCGGAAGACATACCTTGATGGCAAGGATTATTTCTACGTTCCATGAATCCGAAGCGTCAGATCGATGAGTCAGTGGCGACCGTTCGACTGATTTTACTCAAAGACGAAATTTTAATTAAATTCGAATAAGGTTTCAAGTATTTAGTGTGTTATTAAATGATAAATGCTATCTAGAAATTCAAAGAAGATCCTTTTGCGGTTAAAATGGTTAAAGGAGAGTTATAACGACGAATTTTGTGACATTTACTTGAAGAAGTTTCATCCGTATTGGTCCAGTTCCTCGTTTTAGAATACCCGCCTTCCTCCTCGCCTGAAAGCTTGTCAAAGGCGAACATAGGTTACATTGGTTATTACCAACAAGAGCCACTGGTGGTAAAGTGCTGTGCAGCAGTTTCCATTCTAAGAATCCACCACCTCACCTGTTCCTACCACCATAATTACAGTGTTATGATCTGGTCTAGGCCTAACACTCCGACCACATTACAGCTGTAACATGTACGGTGTCCGTAGACCACGGTCGTTCCTTACCACCTGAAGAGTAGTGTGCTTGTACACTGTCTAATACCATAAAAAAGAGGCTTAAGAGCCCAGATTGGAAATGCATCAAAAATATCTTGATGTTCCCACAGAGATCCGCATTTCTTACTATCCATCTTATTATTCGCCTCCACAGAACATACAAAAAACAAGTTCCAGTTGGGTTCGTACCCTTTTATTATTCTGTTTTATTTAGTTGTATTCTTATTTTTAACGAACTTAACACAGAAATATGTAAACTATATACCTATACGTACTGAATTTAGTCTGTGGTATCGCCCGCGTATTAAATTTGGAATGGAACTATAAGCTTTTTTCTGAATCGGTTCACTGGTTTCGGAGTCTATCCAGAACCCGCGACTTGACAATTTGATGTGTAAAATATTTGTTTTATCATTATTATGCTTTTTAACGCATCACATACACCTCAAATACACAACATGTTTAATTACAAAATACATATTTTTTACTCTTTCAAACTGTGGCTAGTGGACAGTAGTCTAGCTCACCTCTATTTTGTAAATAAATACCTATCTACAATCGAGCAGAGCGTCAACACGCGATAGGGCTACGCACCTTTGTGTAATTTTGTGATATTAAATAATGTATTTTTAAAAACAAACAAAAATAATGATTAAAATCGTATAATGCATAGTCAATGTTCAATAAAAACTTATGTTGCGCAACCGCGAATGATGTGTACCACGTAAACGCCAAGTGCATACCAGACTCGAGATGCGTAGGTATAAACGCGCTTTCGCTTCATTGTATGAAGATAGAATACTGTATGCTATGTTACCATGTCGAAACAATAAGAAAATCTTGAAACTGATCAAAATGAAAGATAGAGGATAACTACGAGTGTACGTATTGGGTAGAGCGGAGCGGAGCTAGCGTACAATTACTTAACAGTCAACAGCGGCGGCTCGCGGCATGTGGCCATATCACATATCTACAACCAACATGATGTTCTACAAAAAATTAGACCTTTACATATACTTAATTAACTATACAATTCAGAAAACATCCGTACAATTAACTGTTCTTAAATTGGATGATGAAACTTTAGTTACGTTTATAAAAACGAATATTGCTGCATAAAATGTGTTCCAGATATTTTGTTAAAAATATAACATAAAATACACCAATAAATTTCGTACTAAAAACTGAGGTAGAAACACAAAAGAGATAATAGAAACAGATATATAGGTAAAAACAATAAAGTAACTTGAAATATTCCAAACATTAAAGGTATGTACGAGTTACTTACGGTTGCAATGGCATATCTTTCTTATAGCAATAAGAAATAGCAAATAACAGGAAAAATATCAAAAAAAGAAATAAAAGAACATTTTTCTTGTGGTACCTAGTAATAATGCAAATCTCTGGAAAAATAACATTTATTCAGGACTCTGAAATTCAAAACGTACCGTGTACATATTCCCTGACTTGTCGAGGTGAACGAAGCACGGTTTTATTACAGTAAGTACTTTATTCACTAAAATGTAAAACAAATGATTTTTTTAAATTTGGGATTAGATCCACATTTTTTAAAATTTGTTTACATCGTTAGCTTAATGGGTATCAGACTCATTATTTTATGAATGATTCGTCAACAACAAAATGCATTTCGGGTGTTTAGATTCAGAATTGTAGAGTTTTACTTAGGTACATACTTACATACATACATACACAGTAAGGAAACTTAAGTCTGTATTCACATAATTAAGAACTATGTTTGTAAATATACTTATGTACGTACTGTTAGGTAAAAGACGATAACCCTGAAACTAAAAAAACGCTAAAACTTTACTTTGTTGAAAATCAATATTATTGAAAATTATTTTATGCTAGTATTGCACAACTATTGCATATCCACATCAGGTTTACCAGGAGCGTAGACATTGAAGAAGCCAAGAGCATGCGCTCTAGATCTAGAGCAAGTGAACTGCAGTCGAACTCGTTGATGCAGACGAACTTCAGTCTAGTGCTAACACTAGGTCGTACATGCACTAAATTGCACAGTGCCACCGAGAAATCATAAGTTGTGAGTAACAAGTGCCCGCTACAGGGAAAGTAAAAATATGTGATCCATGAGGTTTGTGACAAAAAGTTTAGTTACCGCATAAATGTTACATTAAAACGTGTAAGTAGGTATATAAAAAGTACAAACATTCGGAGCCATCGTTAATGGTGCAGTATCTACTCATTGCGTTAATAAAACAAATGATTGCCGGCAAAATATCATCAACTGAAAAATTTTGTAAGGAAAAGACTATTAAAAAGAAAGGAAAAGTTACTAAAAAAAATTATTCCACATAGACGTATTTACTGCTTTGGTTTTATGTTACATTTGAATTGCGTAGTAGCTTTGGTATAACTTCTTAAAACTAGAGACCAGTTGCTTCCAGTTAAGGAAATATTATCCTTGAATTGTTTTTTAACCCAAAAAAATATAAAACGACTGTTTTAGAAATCTTGTATTGCTTTTTTGCGTATCGTGTGAAATGTATTGGACCAGTCTGGAAACTAAACATTGTTTGAACAATAGCGCAGAAACGGGGGTTCTACCTAAAGTCTAAGTTATGCTTGTTACCAATTGGTCAAGTCAAAGATCGGTGAAGTTGTATCTAAAAACCTCTCAACTGGCAACACATTAGCTATTCAAAAAAAGGTCAAGCAAAAGCGGAGCTATCTCTGACTGACGGAAGCAGACGTATATATTTTTGCGCAGGAAATAATTCCAAGTGCTTTATACTCGTTTACTAGATATTATGTTTTTAAAGATTTTTAGATATGTTTTTGCAAATTTGGCAAATTTCTTGATAGTGAAAAATGTTCTTCATCCGTAGATGTCAAAAACGACAGCAATAAGTTGATAACATGAAGCTGGGGTGTTAAAAAATAATGGTAAAAACTTCCATAACAAGTTAATGTGAAAACTGGAAAACAATATGAACAGTTCGATGCTATGGGTAAGGTGGTGCTATGAAATTAATACACCAATTGAACCCACAGTAAGTAAGTAAAAGCACCTATCTTCTATTCATATAGGATAAGGGCTTGTTAGTTAGGTGGTGTACTTGTTAGGTGGTGATAGGATTGACACAGATAGTGTTATTAACACAATGCAAATTTTTGCCGTGCTGATGTTTAGGTAGAAATACTTAAATAGATACTGAAATACATTTCATAAACAACCAGACTCAGAATAAAGACGGCTTCCTCGCCGTGGATTGAACCTGAGCCGACACGCCTAACGCGTGCTGCTGAAAGACCGCGAATCTTTCAGCAGCACGCGTTAGGCGTGTCGGCTCGTCCTCCATCGAAAAGACCAGAAAAGAACGAGGCCGTTGCTTAAAACACCAACGTGGTGGTTGGTGTTTTAAGCAACCAACCACCAGTTCAAAAAAACGCTTCTTGCGAGCTAGACAGTCAACATTTATTCTTCAGAGACCTACATGGGAAAAACTGCTCCGAAAACACTCACTCCTCCTTTTGGGGTTCCTTTGCCCACTAAAAAAAAAACTGGCACCTTTATGGATTCGACATGCCCGTCTGTCCGTCCGCATTTCATACCCACTTTATTTCCAAACTGTTAAACTTGGTACTGCAAATCGGTATGAGATTTAGGTCTTCATACATGGAACTGAAACAAAAAAAATCTACTGCAAAACCTTACAAGGGCGCATTTAGATATTTAAGTTTGGAATTTGTTTTTTTTGTTTTGCGCGTCGATTTGCCTTTTCCGGTGTCACAGGAGAACCACTGTATTTTTATGTTTGTAACAAAAACCCAGGCGTTGTAGCTTTATTTACCTAAGTATTAGTAATTTAAATATTTTTTCCATCTGGTTGGTCGAAACCTCTTTGTAGCCCCCGTGTTAGTCCGGCTCCTCTGCGTAGAACAGACCATTTACCGTGCTGCTTAGCAGCTCGTAAGAATCGAGCAAGTATTAAATGGATCATCCATCCATCCATTGGTGCTTGAGCGTTCTGCAGAATCTTCTCCGGTTCTTTAGCCAGGTAGCCGGTAAACTTGCACATCGAGCCGAACACCTCCCACGCCGGACCGCGACGCTCCTATAACGTCTACGGTATTGGCCACGGTTGTCTCTTACCATCAAGGGAGGTGCATGCTTGTTCGCTTTCTTTAATAAAAAAATAAAAAAATGTTGTTTGGTCAATTTTACAACGCATCATCAGAAACTTCTATGCTTGCCCCTGCGTTTCCCAGTACAGAAATTTCTTTCAATTACCTTCCGTGCCAGTGGCCCTACACTGAGATATCCCCACAACAGAAGCTGTTACTCTAGTTATATTTGTAACTGTTATTTGGTATAAAGATCAGTTTTTGCGAGACTCCTAAAGTAACCCGCCTGTGTGTAATTACGTTGCTCGTAACAAAAAGTGCGACTTCTCAGATATATAATGCAACCGCTTATTGTTTCGACGAAATGCATTATTGATCCATTGTTGTTATGTTACATCCGTATTCCGTGACGGGGGACAATTAAATTGCGATTGATCGACTTGCAGACCGCAAGTAATCGAGAATTAATAGGTAAGTATGCAGTCATTTTCACTTAAAATAAACTTTTGTCTGCGGCCTTATGAATGTTAAATCAGAGGATTTGGATAATATATTTCCTGGCTAAATAAAGAGGGGTATTTTTTTATTTAGAATGAAACAACTTGTTAACAATAATCAAACCTATCCCGGTCGATATCCTATAGCGATGTCACTCGCTATTACGGAAACTTATCAACTAGGAAGATAAAATAGGTATATAATATAACCCAGGAGCGCCGAGTTAATACGTTCTCACAATCTTACCGTTAAGATGGAGGGATCAACATTTTTTTAAAACATGTTTAAGATACTATTTTTTATTAAAGGTTGCAATTTATTTACAACTTTTTGATTTTTTTTGCAACCTTTTGAAATTGAGTTTAGATAGAATTTTTTGAAGCATGTGTTATTAAAATCTTATACTTGATCCCTCAATCTTAAAGATCGCCAGTATTTTCCGCTATACCTTCGTGCCTGCCACTGACACTAGTAAGCCTGTTTAAATGAACAAATGTTTTAGTCGCACTACAATCCTAAATCTATTTGGACATCAAAAGTTTATGATGAAATTAATTGACAATAATTTGGGAAATTTTATAAAAAAACTTTTAAAAATAGTCTACTTACGCCATAAGAATTATTAATTTTCTATAACTAAAAAAGTAACCGCGGTGTTAAAGGAGGGCAGTTTCCTTGATCTGTTTTTGGTTTCCTATATAATGTTAAATCTCGTCACGTTCCTGCTTCGGCGAATGAAGTGAACAACAAGGCTTCTTAGGTTTTCATTTCCTGTCTCGTAAGCTAAAAGAAGATGCGAGCGTACGTCATGTCAATGTTGAGAGCTGTGTTTAAAAATGTTAAAAAAAGTCATGAAAATATTGATGAATAAAAACGTAATTGATTACTACCGTTACCGTTTTTTCTTTTTTAAGAGGCCCTCCATGTAAGGGCTGCGATCCGTTGAACGGATAAACAAATCATAAATTTAAGTTTTATTTAAATGTGCGAGGACAACAATAATAAGACGAATTCATTCAAAACACAAATTGTAATAAACACCTACTTCATGTAGTCAAGTTCAATAAATATTTTTTTTTAATAGCCCCCGACAAAACGTACCTACTTATATACAATGTCGCTAAGAACCATCTCGATCACGTCAGCTTTCAAACAAAAAAATCCAAGTCGAAATCGATCAATCCGTTCAAACATTATTATGCCATAGAAAGACACATTCACACACAGCACGAGCGCACAGACACATACACGCCAAACTTATAAAACCATTACTTTTACCGCATGGTTTAAAAAATACCGAGATCTACTTGGGTGCTAAGTTCTTTGTAGAAAATCTTTCAGAAGGTACCTAGGTCCCTACTAGCACCTAGTACCTACCTACCTAAATACTAACGAAATAAAATCGTTTGAAACCATATTCTTGTAGGTAACTTAAATTTTAGGATTTTCTAACATTTTTTCTAGTGACTTGATTTCTGTATGTTAAACAGTTTCCGAGTCGTGAAGTGGTTAAAAGTAACTCGAATTGTTCGTGTAACAAATCTGACACACAGCGCTAAGTTATTTATTCTGTAGCTGTGTCACAGCAAGTTGTTACATGCCACATGCTAACAACAGTTAAAATGGTAAAACAGATATTACATTATCGTGTTTATTGAATGAATGGATGAACAATAGTAATAATAAGGCCTGCATCCAAACGCTCCTGGTCGCAAGGGGTAACCGAGATACACCATAGATGTTACAGCAACTTCACCGTCCTGTGGGCGGGATATTAGAACTAATGTACCTACAAGCCTACCGGTTTCCTTACTTTCTGGTATGGAACGTGACAGTAGTAAGCACAGTTATTATAGCGGGCGTAAATAGATAGGGCAGTGGATCTCTTCCCCAGCAAATTGCTGCACCGACCAATATGCACTTGGGTTATAAGTATGTTATTAATTTTAATGTTAACCTCGTAGTAAGTAGTAGAAGTAACAGTAAACTAGAAGGCAATTAACTAGCCACGTAATGGAAAGTAGGTTTTATATTTGGATATGATAACGCCAAGAATGGTAATTGCAGATATATTTACTGCTGGCTACTTGGGCTCAGGCGGTGGATATTTCCAGTAGTTAGGTATCGCTTCGTTGCGTAATCTAATTTTTCTAATGTTTTGATGCCACAATTAAATAACCCGTCTTACCTATAGTGCTACTCGTTATAAGGCCCACCATTCAGTAAAGCTATTATAACACTTGTACTTTGTGTTTCATAAACATTTGTTAAATTGTACATAAAGACAACATAAAGATTATTGTTGTTGATGAATGTTAGACACATTTGTAACATCTGTTGTGTCGAATTACGAAGGTAACTCTTGTGATCTAGAGAGCCTACCGTTCGTCTGCAGTGTAAATACCGTCGGTGACAGAGTAGTTTGTTGCAGCACAACAAATACGACGTGGGCAGTGGAGAGCAGTTCGATGATCTGGTCGGTTTGATAGAGCACTTCCGGTCGTACCCCATGATAGAGAACTCCGGCGACGTGCTGCGACTGCTGCAACCCGTCAGCGGAACTTGCCTCAGGGCACATGACATTGACCAGAAAGTTCTCGTAAGTCCTTCGATTCATTTATTATATTACTATATCTTTGCACAGCTAACTGGAATTGCATTTCGCTAAATCCATAAGCGACCCAAAAATAAGTAGTTATTAGTACTGGCGGCGTCACCAACCAGACTCTATTACTGTAAAAATACGGAAAAAACGTTTATTTTGTGGATTAATTTATATTTGTATTAGTTTTTTAGCCTGTTTTCGTCACCTCATTACGGATGGACTGGCGGCACACCTGACTATGTTTAAGTTATTCATTTAATTTTGGGTTGTTGCAGGATATGGATAATATTCAAAGGCCAATGAACAAAAGTGGCTTTGACGGAGAATTTCATTCGCTGAAGATAGTAGACGACATGCCCGTCTTCACCACCAGGGAAGGAACAAAATCAGAAAACATAACAAAAAACAGATACAGGAATATTTTGCCATGTGAGTTAGAAGTTTATTTTTCACAATATACCTTCACAACACGAAAATCATTTGTTTTGATTAGATAGAGCTGTGGGTGGATTTGTGGGCGAACAGTAGATAAACTCTTCTTGTACATTAGAGCAAGCGTCTCATGAAATACTAAGTACTAGGATTTTGTGACTTCTTGTCGTGACGTCCGCGTCGGCGCCATCCACTGACGTGTTCCGGGTGCCAGTTTAGGGAAGGGAAACACAAGAGACTAAACACTATACTCTATATTCTACACACTATATTCCATCAGCGTCTATCTACTGTTTAAGTGACACAGAAATCAGGAGGAGCTTTGTACGTTCAACTCCTAATTTTTATTCCTTTATTTGTGAATAGATCTTATTTTTTGTTGGTTGAAAGGATGTACGCGGTGGTCCCGTTGCCAGCAAGAATGACTCTATGATGATGATGATGATGATTTAATCACAGAAAAATCGATAATAACACTCAATTTAGCTAAGTCGGTAGACTTGCACCATTGGCCTAGTATCGTGGCCACTTCACAGCGTCGTGTGTAGGGTACTGTTGTCTCTTACCACCAGGAGACCTGTGTGCTATTTCGCTGATCGGAAATTGTCTTCCGTCGGCGGCGTTCTGGCGTTTGCGGAACTTATTTCTGCCATCGAAGTGGAGAAAGAGTTATAAGGATATCCCTACCCGCAGACGACCAGACCCGCGTGGTACTGCGCAGCCGCTGCGACCGCGCGGAGGGCGACTACATCAACGCCAGCTACGTCCGACCCTCGCGACTGGGAGGCTCCGCCAGTTCCGTGCAGTCCTCCACAGAGAGTATTAATAGTGTACATTGTGAGTTACAATAGACTGTTATTTTTTTAAAATGTATTATTCTACGTTGACGTGGGCTATATTCGGCGATCGTATTTTGAATTTAATTTAAGCCTTATAGCCACGTCCTTAATTGGAATTGGGTCTGTGAACGTAGGCCTGAATAATGATATAACTGCAACCGGATTACAGATATGTATTATGTTTAAATAAACGGTTCAAGTTTCGAGAGAAGATTTCGACGATGCTTTTGCATCTGAGGGTTAACATGCAGAGCCGCTATAACATTAGCAAATCTACACAATTTCCGTATGAAAAATTACTGCAGGTCTTTAAACTATGGGAATGCGCCTAGCAACCGGCTGTCACTACGGAGTAAACGATGTGCAATCACTACGGAGAGCGTACTGATAACTCCATGTATTTAAGTCCGATAGAACCGCAATATAATTCGCAATTTAAAAAGCAAAAAGTAAGCCACTGCAATAGTTAACTTCCTATTTAAATAATCGGAAACAACTGGTGGAAAACCGAAAATTACAACGTCGAAACTAACACAATTAATATAACTAGATCACTAGCAATGCAAATAGAAAACTCAATCCCACAAGGAAGTGTTCTTGGATGCATCCTATTTTCATTGTACATAAATGAGCTCCCTAAAATATTAAATTAATTCTGTGTATTATTTGCTAATGACATTTCTATTTTGACCTCATGTAATAACATTAAAAATTTAACTCAAAATCTTACTGACTTTGTTTGACTGAATTTTACTTACTTTTTAATAATATAATTAAATGGATTAATTAATATTACATTGACATTAATTTTTCTAAAACAAAAATAATGCAATTTAGACCCTACCAAAGAAATCCTCTTGAATTAAACTTAATTCATAATAATAACAAGATTGAATGCGTTGACAAATTTTCATTATTAGGATTAAATATTGACTCAAACTTAAATTGGAAAAGTCATATCAATAAAATTAAAACATAAATATCTAGTTTTTTATATGGTCTACGGGAATTACGTAGGGTTACCGATCTCCAAACTGCTATGTCTGCCAATTACGCATATGCTAATTCATGACTCACGTACGGTATTTTGCTTTGGGAAAATAGTGTAAATGCACAAGATATATTCATTTACCAAAAAAATGTATACGTACCTTAGCAAACATCCAAGAGTCTGAAAGTTGCAAACCCTATTTCAAAAATCTTAAAATTTTAACTTTACCTTCAATATATTACGAGTTTGTACATTTGTCAGGAAAAATCCAAATTTATTTAAAAAAAAAGCACACAACCCTCGACATTACAAAGTTAGAAACAAATTTAAACATAATTTAGAATTACCCCCGTCAAAATTAAAAATACATATTTCCAGACCTTATGTTATGACCACAAAGACTTACATTAAACTACCCAATGAAATAAAATCAGAGATGAATGACCTAAGGTTTTCAAAAAAATTAAAGAATTTTTTTAAAAAAAGAAAGTTAATATATGTACTTTGAACGATTACTAAATGGATAATTTTAAAAGTGAAATCTAGAATGGATCGGTCCGCTTCAATTAGCAATATCCTAAGAGGGTACATAATATTATGTCCTTCAGACAACTATCGGGAATAATTTGTAATAGGTACCTTTTTTGTGACATATGAAGCAATAAATGATTGATTGATTGATTGAAACTTGTGTGGATTTGGTGCGTTCGAAATTCCGTTTCGATTTTTCCGTTAAGATTTTTTTCGTATTGTAAATGGCGGGTTGAAGTATGCCGCGCGCAAGACAAGATTTCCTGACAAGTGCTAGACACAAATAATATAAAGCATATATCACGTACCTTTAGGGAATGCAATCTTGGACCAAGATTGACTATTTTAGATCTTGGCGTCTTTTTTCTGAATCAAGATTGGTCAGTTCGAGATCTTGTTGAGATTTGGGTAGAGTTTTTCGCCAATAAATACTTTCAGGATTTTCGAGATTGAGTAGAATAATTGAAAAAATCGGTTTTTTTGTATAAAATATTGCAAATTGATAGTAAACGACTCGCATTGAAATACCTACTATTTTAATTTTATGTAATATAATTAAGTATATTTTTCAAATTAAACAACATTGCATGAGACACAATAATCAACGTTTATTTTAAAAAAACAGCCAAGTGCGAGTCGGACTCGCGCACGAAGGGTTCCGTACTATCATCAAGTAGGTAGTAAATTGCAAAATTATAGCTAGGTTTTCGATACACAGCCGGACGCTCGCGCAAATACGCGCGGCTATGGCTTGATCCGTGATATTACCTCCCCAGCTACCCCAAACACGCTACCGAAATATTTTTACAATCTTGGGCTGTTTTGTCAAGATCGAGGACAGGATTTCGAAATTCAAGATTGGTGTCAAGATTGAATCTTGGTAAATCGTTCAACCTACCGTCACCAGCTTCGGACATGGGAATGCTCACCAATCACTTGTTTAAACAGTTTCCATATTCCGTAATGTGAATATAAAACATAGGTATGATTAATGTACAAAATAATGTACCTTTTTCTACAAAATTATGCATACCCACTATTAAACTGTAGCATAAGCGTTCTAATCTAAATTATTCGACTTAATGCAAAACGTTAACAATAGTATCTCAAGGATAATGAGACATGTGTCTACATAGTGGAGGGCGATGAAGCATCCCGTTTTCAGTAAATAAAACGTACTCATGAGGAAAATAACACTTATCATTTTATGGCAGACGTGAAGTCCATAGTAATGGCACAAATATGTCGTCGGTATAAGTACGAGAATCTCATCTAAATAACTTAAGCTGTGGCACGCGGGCAGCGTGTGTATCGAGGGTATTAGTATTGATGGCTCGTGTTTATGATGCTACCTTACCTTGTTTACTATCCTGTGAGTTCCGCTTTAGGAACTGCTCTTATGGAAGGTATCTTTGGACATTGCAAGGTGAGATAAATACTCACAACCCAAAATTACGCCACAGCAAGGATGTTTAATAAGTTTATATATATATATACTTTTCTGCAGTAAGGCAAACAAAAAGATGGACTTTTGATGCTAAGAAATACAGTTTTTGTAAAAATTCAAAGTTGAATTCTCTGGTGTATTTCGCAAGTAAGTTTAGCAGTTACCATTCTCTCCCGTCCTGGACATAACCACGTCAAACACTGACGACATGAGAGGTCGCAGGACTATGACTGACTGTCGACAGATACGGTCAGCACTGTAATTAAAATAAAAAAAAAGATAATGGTGTCGTGGGACACCAGGTAGGAACGAAGTTCCTTCGGCTAATGTAGAATCGACACAATTCTTGAGTATATAGGTACTACATAATTGTACTATACATTGGCGGGGTGGAGTGAGGGAGAAAGAGAAAGGTATTATACACTACTCGCTTGTGTATACTACTGTCGCGCCTGCGAACGTCTCATTTAACGGTTATATTCCATATTTTATTGAATCAGGCGTTACTTTGCTGAAATCCATTAAACAGATGTAAAATAAGCCTTTATTTTGCTAATTCCACGTAAGCAGTGTAACTGTTGTGGCAAATAATCTTCCAAACGACACAGAATGTGACAAGCCTAACTGACGTTCCCACCACCCACCTCCGCGACCAGAACACTGATATAGGAAGAGCTCGGGAAACAATATAAATTGTCATGTTCTTTACATGTGACAACCCTACCTAAAGTTCCCACCTCCCATCTCCGCGACGATCACAAATAGAGTCCGAACACGGGAAACAAAACCACTTGTCACGTCCTTCGCCAACTTTGTCGAAGCACTCACCACAGAGAACACCAAATCGCACTCGACGTGCGTTTCGCCTCTACACCGAGGCATTCTCAGGAATTCGACCGTACCGTACAAACGACGACACACGAGTTATATTCCACCCACTTTTTCTTACGGTTTTTACTATCACATTTTTTTCAGTTCGGCCGCGCAGCAAAATCCCCATCTCCTTCAAGCCTGCCGTAAGGAACTTCGTTCCAATAAATTATTCAACAATGTTATATCCCTACTTCATAGAAACTATGTACTATTATTATTACAATATTTATTGCAAAAAAGATTTATGAACAATTAAGCAAAGACTCGAGATTTATGTACGGTAGGTACCTAGGTACACCTCCACGCAGACCGTGTTCTGTTTATGTTAAGACCTTTTTGCACAACTGCATTTTGAATTATTAATTTAATGACTTCTAAGCAAAAATAAACTATTGATTTTTGTATGTCGTTTTTCAGCATTAATTTTAAGAAGTGAGCCAAAACTAGATTGTTCTCTGGTATCCAAGTCCCTGTCAGACGACGCATTTAGAGAGGTCAAGTATATCAAGTTGTATAAAATGAACGGAAGACACAAACAACATATCGGTGAGTACTTTTACTTCTTTTCTATTTTCTACTGACATACTTAAGTACCCACTGTCATTTGGTATTTATCCATACTACTTAAAAATTTGAAAGAAACTTGTAGAAACCTTTTGGGACCAGATACCTCTGCAACTTTAGAAAAAAGTTACACAATGAAAACCTAACTAAACAAACCTACACATTGACTAGGTATGAGTTTTCATTATGGTCTACTTAATTACTGTCTCTATGGGCCACTTACACTAGGTTGAATATATTACTCTGCGTTAGCTTCTAACTATGGTTCAATCTTATTATTTCTGACAGTTTAAATCATTAGTAAATGAAACTAGCAACGTGTACGTGGTCTTGTGTGTATTTAAGTCTCCATTTTTATTTAGTGTACTTACCTATAAATTACATTTCTATTGTAAAGCAATATCGTCTCGCTTTTGGTACCTCCTTGGTACACTGCAGTGCCACAAGTTGTCACAAAATACTTAAACGTACGTTAACGTTGCATACCTAATACTACTCGTATGTAGGCCAATACACACGAGAAACAGATTGAAATATGTTAAATGTTGGTTACAGTACAGAACAAATTATATATAGCCACACAAGGCTGCCTCCAAAATACGACAGACGACTTCTGGCGCATGGTGTGGCAGGAAGACGTCCGGGTGATAGCCATGGTAACCAATGAGGTCGAAAAAGGAAAAGTAAGCACCTGCTTTATTGATTGCATTTTATGCAAGACTTGCATGTTCCCGGGTTAAATATTTAACGCTAAGATAGCTTCACATCACAGAACAATATTACTCACAGAGAAGAACTGTATCTACATATACAATAAATGCAACCATAGCCTTACACAGCTACGAGACAGTGGCGCCCCGTAGGTATAGCAAACGAAAACTACTAGGAACGGGTTTTTTTATATTTAATATTTAATTACTTTTTAATTTGTTGATAAGAAAAAAACAAATTGCTACTAAAATTTAAAAAACTCAAAATCGTTTATTCAACTTACAAAAAACACTTATAAACGCAAAAGGTAATTACAATAATTAGAAATTTTAGGGGCAACTCTTATCAAATAAGGCATTTATATCATGCACAGAAAATAAAAAGTAAAACAGAAATTGTTTTTTCACATTTTAATTCTTAATTTTCATCAATAGTTGTTTTTGATGCAAATGCCAGAAAACAGTAAGAATAGGTTAAGAAAACTGTTGTAAATCACATTCATGTCTTCTTTTGGCATTTTTTATAATCGTTTTAAACAAAATTTTAAACAAAATTCACCAATTTCACTATTTTCTAAAAATCTCTAGCCAGTTAACCTAAAAAGTTTCCAGGCGTAACTTTTGAGACCAGTAAAAACACCGTAATCTTTAAATTGGAATGATGCGACTAAAATCACAACTCACTTAACACAAAATATCGTCACGAATCAATTAATGTACTCGTATTTATAATAATGGCGGCTTCGGATTTCTAACAAACTCGCAGGCCAGTGTGACCGGTTATTTCAAATAAATAATATTAAAAATCAGCAATTCCCTAATTAATTGAATAATGAGCTATTTATTAAAATATAACATATATATTATAAATAACAATATTTTAATAACACTTGTATGTATATTATTTTTTTGGTAGTGCAGCCTATATCAGCACACCCACATGCAAACATTTTGTATGTGTTAAGTGCGAAAATACGTCTATACGAGAAACAAGAGCCTGCTTCACATAGAGTTAAATCACGTTTGATCATTTAATGCATCATTAAATTTAACCTCGGAAAGTGCACATGCAATAAACTAGATTGTCAGTAAACATACAAACAGCTCATATATCCCCGACGAGATATGTAGTGGTACATAGGTACTCACGAATAGCGTACGGTATTTGCTACTCAGTCCCACAACCTGGCAAACCTATCACCTACCGGCCACTTAACCAATCCATGGCAATTTTGTTTTTATTAGAAACTAGGCGACAGAAACATATATTAACTAGCCGACCTGGCGACCTTCGTACCGCTTGACATTGATTGATACCGACAGCCTATATGGGAAAAAATACAAAATTGTTCCTTCCTATTTTCCCTGCATTTACCCGGATTTTCTTTTTATATGAATCTTCTCCTCCGGTCAATAAGTAACAACAAAAAAAGGTTAAGTCAAATTGGTTAATCCGTAATTGTCGCACGATGAGATGTTTATGGGAAATAGGGATTAATTTTTATATATAAGAATAACGTACAAAATATTTATTGTGTCGTAAATATGTTTCTTTTAAGTCAATTAAAGTTTGTGATTGTTCGGGCAAACTGTGACTTGTGAAGGGATCATGTCACAATTAAACACGGCACAGTAGAATATAGACGTCAGCGTCCGTTTGAAACTGTGGCGATAATAGATACCTTTTTTGTGTGTCGTCTTATTTTGCAATAGGCAAATGGTTTCATTTTTAAATATCAAAAAAACTATTCAAATTCGTGTTTACCAAAATGATATTTTTCCAGAGGAAATGTGAACGCTACTGGCCATTGCCTGGTCATGAACAGAAGCACGATGAACTTACAGTGAAGTCGTTGTCAGAGACATGTTACGACGACTACCTGGTGAGGGAGCTAGACGTTAGCGACGGGACCACCTGCAGGACCGTCTACCAGTATCAGTATATGGTAATATATCTAAGATTTAAGGAATAACTTCCTTTCCCTACTCTTTATACCCCCAGTTCGGGTTACGTTGTTACGTTTCTCAAGAATTATTTAAAAAAAAAGTATTTTTTAATCTCAACTCGTTCTAGAGGTTAGTGTGGTCCAAAATGACTACAGCTGTGTCACTGGATACCTTTCTATTAGAAGGATATTTTAGACTATCTTTGTACCTATATCTAGATAACTATCTTTATACATCTAGATATCTGTCTATATGTGTCTAGATATATATCTATTTGTATCTAGATATCTATCTATATGTATCTAGATATCTATCTATATGTATCTAGATATCTATCTATATGTATCTAGATATCTATCTATATGTATCTAGATATCTATATATCTGTGTCTATATATACCTATATGTATCTAGATATTTATCTATATGTAACTAGATATCTATCTTTATGTATCTAGATATCTATCTATATGTATCTAGATATCTATCTATATGTATCTAGATATCTATCTATATGTATCTAGATATCTATATATGTGTGTCTATATATACCTATATGTATCTAGATATTTATCTATATGTAACTAGATATCTATCTTTATGATCTAGATGTATCTATATGTATTTAGATATCTATCTATATGTATCTAGATATCTATCTATATGTATCCAGATATCTATCTATATGTGTCCCTGGAGGCGACGCGTACCGATCCGCCCTCGTCGGTACGAAAAGAGGCAGATGCGGCGATGGGGGCCGCCACCCATCACGCCAGGCCCGTACAGGCGAATCGAGGAGTGGAGAGTGTCAAATAGGCATGTGGAATGTGAGAGGGGGAATGGAATCGAAGATTAATGAATTGATTGATGTAATGGATGAGAGATTCCTGGATTTACTGTGTGTAACGGAGACTAAGCGAAAAGGTAGTGATACTTTTGATCTCCCCGGTGGTAGGTTGGCTCTTTGGTCTGGTGTACCACAGAGCGATCACGCCA
>NJDC01008314.1:15427-29538 GCA_002245475.1 Calephelis virginiensis | reverse complement strand
AATGCCTTTGTTCTAAAAAGCGATGAATTTACTGGAACTTCGCTACCGCGGCACGCTCGCTTCGCTCGCTCGGCTCGTGCGTTGCCTTTCATGTTCTAACCTAACTTAACCAAACCAAACCATACCTAAACTTATTGATCATTTAGTATAAAACGAATTTATGTTCTTTTTCTAGAAGTATGATGGTAAATAACTTTATGGGAAACAAAGTTTCTAGCACGAGACTAATATCATAAATAATGAGTATGTCATATGAAATTATGAGAAATAATATTATGTCTGTTGACCATTATAGCAGATGAAATTATGGCAAATGAATTTCTGGCAAGCGGGTGCAACCGGTTTTTTAGCCTTTGGCTAAGGAACCCTAAAAAGGAATGTTTTTGGGTTTGGCGTCAGGTACAAAAGATTCTGATCACGTTAATCTATCATTTTTCTTAATTTTATGTGTGCTGCTCTGCTCTTGACAAATGTTTGAAGTTTCGATTCAATCCGACCTTTTTTATTTTTATTTTTTTATTTCATGCTATTTTCTAGCCTTTTTAGAATGTTTGTATTTGATTCTGTATCTCGACCGCAGTACATGCCAATTCTACGAAACCGATTACAACTAAAATGTCCCAAGGAACTTTTTATTCCAGGGTTTCCCATGGGAGAGAGGTAAAAGTCAAAACCTAAACGTTTGTTACTACTTAGTGCAAAAACTGTAGAAACGATTTTTATGAAATTTGGCACACACATAGAGGATAACTTGTATTAACACATAAGATAGTTTAAATCCCGAAAATATGTTCTTGTGGGACCATTAACCAGGCGGGCTACGCCGCGGGAAACAGCTAGTTGGGTTATAATTGGTTAACGCTTTTTTCGATATTCTTAATTCTTTTCTTTGTTTGATAGTATGTAGGTACTTTTCAGATTGTCCTGGATTTTTTTCCACGTTTTATGTTTTGTTTCTTACAAATTATAGACATAATGTATAATGTGACTAAATAACTTGAAATCCCAAATGTAGAGATACATTTCAACGTATAGATAATTTTACAAGTGTATACATATTTTCACGCCAAGTCCTTCTGCAGGGCATGCAGAGAGTATCGAGTGCCAAGTGAAGTTCGCCGAGTCGGCTAGTATTTAATAAAAGTAGACTCATGTATATTTATACTTTTACAATAAAATAAAAAGGTGAAACCAATTAATTTAAGCGTAATGTGGAAAAGTACAGATGTTATTTAAATAGTTTATTGTGTGATATGATAAATTCCAATATGGGTTACTTTTAAGGTATTATCGCGACGTCGCACATCTGGGGGTATCTTGCAGACACACGCGGTAGAAGAAAGATATTAACCTGGTGTATGACCCTGGGCTTTTGTGCCAGTTTCCTGGCTACCTTCTCTCCGAATTGGATTGTTTTCAGCTTCTTGAAATTTTTATCTTCTTGTGCGTAAGTATGACAATTTTTTTATGTTTACTATTTTATGGAATAAAAAATCAATGAAACTACTGGAGTCCTAATGAGACATAAACGTTGCTTTTAAAAACATAGTTTAAAAAAAAAACAACTGTAGCCCCCGCCAACTTAAATCTCTAAGAGAAATAGTATTTTGAAAGTTATCCACTGGTGATAGAATACTGGGCAGCAACTGCCCGGGTAAGGATCCACTTACCTATATCTGGCGCCATGTGACAGTGTCAGATTCCGGTATCGAGGATTGGATAGCTGGTACACTTGCATAATAAGTTTACTCAGACTGCGAAACACGTGTAACATCTATGGGCATGGTTATTTCTTACCATCAGGAGACCATTCACTGTCCTAACACGCAAAGACTTCATTTTCATTTCTTCAGCTTTATTTTTTTGGGTTGGCTGTAGGAAATTTCTTTAGCTAGAGATAACGCCTTTTGTGCATTTTTGCTTTTCCTGTTGTATTTTTTTTTTCTGGGCAATAAAGTTTTAAATAAATAAATAATTAAAAAATGAGGTATGATGCTATGAAGTTATGGTGGGACCAGATAAAAACTGAGAGAGAGAAAAAAGAGGACACCCATTACGAGCTTTTGCAAGTAACAAAATACAGTTGAAGCAATAGTAATAATCCACGTGAATCTAAAGAGTTTATAATAAATCTTTAGATTCACAACTTCAACTTCAACTTTATAATAAATCCCTACTATGCCAATATGCTAATATCGCCTCTATGGTCTAGCGGTTCAGTTGTTGGACTTGACTGCAAGAGGTCCCGGGTTCGAATCCTGGGACGGGCCACAAAAAAGAAAATTAGGTTTTTCCAATTTATTAAAAAAAAATATTGTTACAGTTACAGTTACAGTTGTTACAATTACAGTTGTCTTACAGTTGTTTTTATTTCTAATACCTATTTATCTAGTACCTGTTTATACGACCAAAGTTGCTTCCGTTCAAATTTCACCTAACGCCTTTGTTCCAAAAAGCGACTAGCTTTTTGGCACTTCGCCGACCGCTGCCGCGGCACGCTCGCTTCGCTTGCTCGGCTCGTGCGTTGACTTTCATGTTCTAACCTAACCTAACCAATTATACCTAAACCTATTGATTGCTTAGTATTAAACGAATTTATGTTCTTTTTCCCGGTCCTGGGTTCGAATTTTGGGTCGGCCAACAAAAAGAAAAATTTGGATTTTTCCAATTTACTAATTAAAAAAAAAGTTGGTCGGGATTGGATATGTGCCCGGTTGGCAATAGGCTTGCCACCTATCACATTGAGGGACTTAGTGTCTTCGGTTAGTCGTGGGTGCCCTGGTTGTGCCGCTGCCTAACTGTTCGGGGATATGGGAGTGAAGATATATATTTTTTAACATGTTACATATATTAGGTGTCACGCAAAATGAAGTTCGACGATGAAGCTAGTGTTTTTTATGTGTGAGGTCAGTAAACAAGAATACGGACCTTCTGATTGTAAGAGACAACCGTGGCCTATAAATACCAAAGATGTTATAGGTACGTTGCTGTCCTGTGGCCGGGATGTTAGGCCAGTTATGCAAGTATGCCGACTACTCGACCTACCAGACCAGACCACGATAGTCATTATGCGACGATGATCATGGATAAAGCGATAAATCCTTACCACCAGTGGTCTTGTCGGTGATGACCTTTTTTACCTACGCTCGCTTCTTACGTGGTGCCTAACAGAGAAGTAGATGGTCTATTTTACACGGTTGATCCAGGCCGATACGGGTCGACGGCTTGCTCCGGGAGTGCCGGCAGAAGTGAAAACTTGAATAGTAACGTTGTGCATTTTTAATATTTTGGAATGGTTAGGGAATAATTTTGCACGAATAGCTTCAATTATCAGCATGAAAGTACTATAATTTATGTGGTAGAATACAACATTCATTTATTGCGCTATAGTACACAAACATGACAACACAAACATTCGCGTAAGCGCCCTGCGCCGTCTTACGAATTTTCGACCAGGTTAAGTGTCCTGACGCGAGTTTAGAAGTTTTTAACCATTCCAAAAAAAGTGCTCAATGCCGCTAAAGAAGTTTTCCCTTCAAAAACAAATGTATATTCTCTGTTTTTGAAAATGTTTATTATCTTGCCTATACCGTGCGGTTTGCACGTTTTTGAAAGCGTCCACTGAGATATACAGTACAGTTACATTTTTATAGGTGCCATATTCTGATATGTTCTGTTATGTTCAAATATCGCTCTTTGGTAAATGGTGTTGTTGTCGAATCTTTCATGAAAGATCTGTCGCAAAACATTCGTAGATGAAAAGTTATAGCTTTGAAAATCGAATTAATGAAACGTTCTGTCGGCGTTGTTTTTAATCATCCAGCGGAAAAAATGCTACAGTTACTTGTCGGCAAAAAGTTTGAGGATCACTTCAAACACGTGGAAATGTTGATTGTTAATGTTGATTGTTAATAGTTAACAGTCTAATTACGGAAGCACTTACACAAATATACACAAAGAATCAAATTACTACTAAATACATACAACACATTAACAAATATAAAATCAAATGAATAATAATTTAGCAGGTAAAACAAGTTTAAAATAATTACGACTAAACGAATATGATAAATAATAATTGCTTCAAACTTAAATTTGAAGACAGAAACTACGGCAGATTCGTCATCAGTTCATGTTAAAGCCTTCAAATACGCATTTGTTCTCTTATCCAGACGGTAGTAATCACGCCCCATCGAATAACTAAAAATAACTATTGGGAATTGACACCTGATGGTTCTACCCTTATATTTGAAATAGAAAAGCCCATAGTTTTATACCTTAAAAAAAAAAAACACAATGTCACTTTATGGGTCCTAATTGCGAGATCATTTTAAGCTGGCTTTTGAACTATAAAATGTCACTCAACTATAAGAATGGTGGTAATTTTGTGGCGCACTCACTAAACTAATTTTGAGTTATCGCTATCTTTTTTCAACTAAAGTAATAGAAAGAGACGAAACACTTTCAGTGCTGTCAGGTTAATCTGTACACGATTTTTCTACAGACGTATAATCTATTTCTCGGAAAGTATTAATTCAAAACGTGACAATTTGACATGTTAGGACTAATTTGACATGTCTAAAAGGTTTCATCTCTTTTGTTTTTGTTTCGTTTGAAAAAGATAGCATGCATCTAAAATAAGTTTAGGTTGTTAAAATACGTAACTCGAAAACAACTAATCAGATTTTGATAAAAAATTTAAGAGACCACCTGTAATACATTTTTTTCGAAAAAATAACCATCACAATCTATTAGTTGTTAGTCAAATAGTCGCCAAATATGATAAAAGTACAGGCGAATTGATAAACTTTTTCTAATTAGAGTCGGTTAGAACCTAAGTTACTAAAAACTATGTTATCAAAGTAAACCTCAAAACCCACTTGCCGGTTGTTGATTAAACTTATATGTATACCTCTGAATAATTAATCTATATATTAATAGATACGTCATGCTAAAACTCTGGACCCCTTTTTTTGGCCCACTTATAGTTTATGTGTAGGAAAAGTGCAGAAAGCTAATATTTTTCAATAATATTGCTTATATAAAGTACATTAAATCCATAAATGAAACATTACCCACACTACCATGCATTTGACACACACAAGCAAATATATTGATGATAACGATAAAAGATCACAGATGGCGCACTAAAACGTTTGGAAACAAAGTAGTTGGTCTCGAGAAGCGAAGATGGCGTTCATATCAACAAGATATTATTTATTATTGTCGAATTTCGACCAATGGGCGACCACTAGTATAAATAATTACCAAAGTAAACCACAAAAACCACTTGTCGTTTGGTGATTAAATTTAGATGTATATGTAATATGGACTATTCATATTTTGAAAAACTTATTTTTGCCAAAGCAATACATAGGTAAAAAGTGAGAAACATACCAAAAAAACATAGAGGAATTGAATAGGAGGAGCCTTTTTGGGCTTTATCCATTGAGAAAAGTGAAAAAAAGTCCTGCAACTTTTTAAAAAATTAAATGAACATTATTAGTAGGTACTTTACACTGATACTTTTTTACAACAGCAACATTGTTAGTATGTGCTTTACTTAGATACTTTTTTTCCTTTCAAGTGTGGCAGGAACCTACGCATTGGCGTTGACATTGCTAAGTGAGTGTACACCTCAGAATCGAAGATCTACCTGGGTCGCCTTGAGCAGTGCTTTCTTCTTAACAGCTAGTGGAATTATGGCAAGTTAGTATTTATTTTCTCTATGTAATCGCCTCTGTGGTCTAGCGGTTCAGTTGTTGGACTTGAGTGCATGAGGTCAAAAGAAAATTGAAAACAAAAAGAAAATTGGGTTTTTCCAATTTTTTAATAGAAAAAATGTCGTCCAGGATCGAAAATGTGCCCGGTTGGCGAAAAACTTGCCATCTATCACATTGTGGGATTTAGTGTCGGCTAATCGTGGTTGCCTTGATTGTGCCTCTGCCAACCCCTTCGGGGATATGGGCGTGAAGATGCTTTTTTATGTTAGACTCAGGTAACAAGCACTGACTTCTCCCCTGATAGAAAGAGACAACCGTGGCCTAGGTACCTTAGATGTTACAGGTGCTGTTGCTAAGCTGTTAAGCCTGAACAAGTCTAGCGGTCACTCTGTTTATATAGGTAAAGCGATGGTTCCAAATTATATTTTTGTTAGATTGGATGTTTTTATAATTATAATTAATATATAAATTATTATAGTTATAAAATAATTATTTTTATTATTAATATATAATTGTGTAAACAGCATGACCGATTTTGTTGAAATTTTGGTAATCGGTGCTATGTTGCCTGAAGGCTGACCAGTGTCGGTAGGTCAGCAAATTTAGGCGGGACTAAGTTCGCCGGGTTGGCTAGTTTTTAATGTTACTAAAAAAATAAATGCGTTTGTTTGTTGATTCCTATTAAAATTAAATTTAATACAATTGAATAAATAAATATCCCTCGGCAATTTACACAAATTGTATCTAGCCCAAAAGTAAGCAATTTATATGCTTGTGTTATGGATTTTAGTCAACGATATTATTACCAGAGTCTTTAGCATTAGTTGGTATTGATTACGTTTGGTAAATAATGTGACGAAATCTATGACATATTTGGTCTAAAAATGTGTTTCTCTTAGCTACCAATAGAGGCAATGCTTAAAGATTTCATACAAATAAATTAAAGAGACGGTTGCGAGTATAGTCAATTTACAAGCCGTGAACCCATGGTAAGGGACCACACTTACATATAAATAGTATATTAGATTAGATACCAGAATGAATGTAATAAACACTAGGTCTTTCTAGGTCTGAGAAATGCAATCTATTTAAACAGAAATATTTAAAAAAATAACAGAGTTAATTGACGATGTTTAATGAAAAACATGATAGATAAATGATTTTTTAAATTTTCTTTTTGAAGTGAAAACTTCTTACTTCAAACCGTTTGGCTACCGTACTGTTTGCATTAGGTTGAGATATCCCTTCTGTCGGGCGTCTCGAAACGGACACGTTTTTGAAGTGAAAACTTCTTTAGCTTCGATGCGCACCTTTTTTGGAATGGGTAAAAACTTTTACACTCGCATCAGATCGTCAGTACGTAAGACGACGCACTGCGCATGCGCGAATAAGATAGCGCAGGGCGCTTGCACGAGATCTAAAATAAAACGTAAATTCATTGCTGTTTTTGTATTGCTTAGATATTTCCGAAGAGTATAGGATGCATAATTGATAACACGCCGCAATGTACCTACCGTTACAGTCTCACAAGAGAACATGATAGCAGATACTTATAATATCAACAGACATTTCCCTATTTGTTCCATCTTGAAAATAAGCTTTATGTGTAGACGAGCAATGTTTGTTATACAAATAATATGACGACGCTTCTAGCCGTCACGTGGTCTTACTTCAGCGAGTTTTTATCAAGCCAATCGCAGGTTATTGATATGAAAATAATATTTGTGCATAAATAATAGTACTTTCATACTGATAATTAAAGCAATTCGTGCAAAATTATTCCCTAACCATTCCAAAATATCAAAAATGCACAACGTTAATATTCAAGTTATCACTTCTGCCGGCACTCCCGGAGTGCAACCCATTTTTTTAAATTATACACGTTTTCATTTACAGTAATAGCGATACCAGTACTCCGCATCAAGTTCTCTTACTACATTCCTTATCTGGCGATATACTTCAACTCTTGGCGCATCTTGAACATAGTGTTCGCCATCCCAAGCGCTATTGGTGCCGTCTGTGTCTACAACTCCTTCGAGAGTCCAAGGTATTATCTAAGGGTTGGAGACGAGGAAAGAGCACTGGAAGTGTTGAAAGGAATCTTTGCCATGAATTTCCGGAAGTCAAGGGATGAGTATCAGGTAGGCAATATTATCTTTATATCTTTTATACGTATAATAGCTAAGCCGACAGACGTTGTTGAAGTGAAAACTTCTTTAGCGGTGTTGCGCACTTTTTTTGGAATGGGTAAAAACTTATAAACTCGCGAGAGGACATGTGACCTGATCGAAAACTCGTAAGACGGCGCAGGGCATTCGTGTTGTCATGTTTGTGTGCGATAGTGCAATAAATGAATATTATATTCTGCCACATAAATGATAGTACTTTCATACTGATAATTATAACAATTCATGCAAAATTATTCCCTAACTATTCCAAAATATTAAAAATACACAACGTTAATATTCAAGTATTTGAATACTAACGTTTTTTTTTCACTTTTAGATTTAAAGTTATTTGATCATCATCTATTTAGTGTTGTTATTTCATTTGTAAATTCTAAATTATAAAGTTTATAAATTAAAAAAAAAATCAAAAACGAAAAAAAAGTCGGTGCAAAGCTTTAAATTAATAATTATAGTATAAGTAAGTATAAAATTGGATTGGCACCGACTTCAAACCTATTAGTAAAGATCACATAATATAAGTAATAGGTAGTATATAATTAATATTAAATCTTTATTATTTTTACCTTTTTAGTTTTGAAGTCGGTTTTAATTAGCGTAATTATTTTTAATTAATACTTTTTAGTTTATTGCTGATATGATTAAATTTAATGAAAATTAACATCGGGATAGGTGAAAATAGGTAACCTCCTCGTTTTTTTTAACTTGGTTAATGATGAAACTGCTAAGAATGTGGTTATAGAATTCATTATTCTACAGAATTTTAGAGTTTGAGTAGAAAATTTTTAGTGTTATTAAAAGTTTTTGGCGTAAAGCTTGATGGAATAATTTCAAAGATCACGTCGAAGCAGAAAATATAACATGGATGTAGGTACAAGATTTTTGTTAAAGGTAAAAGCTGTAACACTGGGAGAATACACCGGAGAGACAACGAAGGGCCTGTGGTCGTCTCTGATGTCACAGACACTGCCGCTGTTCAAGCCGCCACTGTTGAGAAACACCATTTTGCTCTCTATTATGTTCATCATCGTCTACTTCGGGTTTGTTTCCTTCATTTGTATTAAAATTAAAAATGTTTAATAGCAAATGGGACAAATAAACACGTGGTTTATCTGGTGGTATGTGCGAACTACCTTAGCTGAACATACTTAGTCTTATAATGTGATAGGTGAGGAAATATATCTCAAAATGTATCTCAAGAACATGTCATTGAGAGTCGGAACCAACTTGTGTCTAAAGTTGACAATTTTCTGTTTAAATTTTTGCTTTGGGGCCAGCAAAATCTGGTGCAATTCAACCCTAGCAAGACACAAGTTTGCGCGTTTTCCGCTAAAAACATTCCCTTTGTCGCATCTCCTTGTTTTGAGATGTTTGAGACGTTTGAGCGTTTCCTTAACTGCTACAGCCTGCATTGGTATACTTGGCGTTGACATTTCTAGTGACGTTAAATTTTGTGGTCATCTGGAGGAGAAGGCTAAATTAATAGCCTCTGAAAAACTTGGTGTGCTTACAACTATGCAAAGCGCAAATTCGGCCTCGTATGGAGTACTGTTCTGAACTCTGAGCAGGGGTTCCACAGTACCAGCTCCTTCGGTTTGACCGCATTGAACGTAGAGCAATTCGAATTGTCAATGACCGCGCAATTACCAATCGGCTTGATTCCTTTCCCTTGAATGTTGGGTCCCTTAACGTTTTCCACCGCATCTATCATGGTGAATGTTCTGAGGAGTTGTTTAGTTTAATTCCAGCCGCTGATTTCCACCTTTGGACTTCGCGACATAGTTTAAAGTATCATGCCCATTATCTTGATGCGTGGCGATCTACAACTGTGCGATTCTGAAGACATTTTTTGTGGAACACCTTTGTGGAATCAGTTACCGAGGGCGGTATTCCCAAACAATTATGACTTAGGGACCTTCAAGAAAAGAACATACTCATTCCATAAAGGTCGGCAATGCATTTATGATACTCCTGGTGTTGCATATGTCCGTGGGCGGCGGTGATTACTTTCCATCAGGTGACCCACTTGCTCGTTTGCCTCCTCTTGTGTAAAAAAAATCTTTTACCAGCCGAGCACTTGTCTAATGCCTGCATTAGTCTATGACTCCGAGTAACGGTGTTTTTATTAGAAAATTATATAACTAAGCGATGTAAAACTGCAAAAACTGACTACAACTATTTCATTGGGTACCACAACGGGTTTTTTCGAAAGATAGTAAAAGGTTTCGATCTGGTCCCACATACATTTTATCAACGTCTACAAGATAACATTAATATGGGACCACATCGGAATCATGACCTACTTTAAAAAAAGGAACCGTTAATACTGGTTACCTATTAGGTTAAAAACTCACGGGGTGGTTTTTGCCAGCAGGTTCTTACTCAAGCCCGTTGCGGTCGTATAACTAATGGTTTTATTTCGAAACTCACGAGACCGTTAATTTGTGCGGTCGCTGTTTAATTCATCGCTCGCTAGCTTGTACGATTCTACGGACGGGCGACCGCTGCCGCGGGAACCGCAGACAACCGCGGGCGCTACGAGTTTAAATCGCTTCACGAAATGTGCTCTTACTTTTTGTATGTAAATCTACATTCTACAGAAAACCGGGTGAAAACCACCCCGTGAGTTCTTAGCTTGAGAGTCCTTTCAAGTTTACAAAATGGACATGACAGTTTGATAAAATTATCTGTAATTTAAAATAAACAAATAATATTTATATACCAGTTCATCGTTTTTAGCAAAAGTACATACGTCGCTAGTAATTACGAATAGTTTGAGATGATAAATCATATTAAAACCAATGTGAAATCTAAAACGGAAATAACTAACAAAGCTTAACTTTTAACCTTATTTAAAAGTACTTCTTTATTTTTGAGTAATCATATTTTTTCTAAACGATTAAAATAACGGCGCACAAACCGTAATGACGCGCCCGAGTGGAAGGATTAAACCATTTACTTGTATTATTTCAGCATTAATCCATTCGTGGTGTGGATGCCGTATATTGTAGATGCCGTCATGAAGTCCTTGGAGAGAGGCGACGCGAATGTCTCCTTCTGTGACATGATCAGATCTACACAAAACGTCACAATGTCAGAGGTAGTTTACAGTTTTTGATTTCATTGTATATAGGGTGCGAACATTTCTTACTATAACATAGACATTTAAATGTCAATGATTCAGCACCATCTTTTTATAGCTTTTTACATAATTTGTAGTTTTTGAAGTTGACATTCCTTAATCAATTCGCTCGGATTTAGGTAAGTAGAGCACGGTGTTAAGAGGCTGCGAAACTAGCGTATCTGTATGCTCTCCTGATGGTAAGAGATAACCGTCGCCCATGGTCACTACAGATACATGTTACAAATGCTTAGCTGTCCTAAGGCTGGGATGGAAGGCCTATTTTGCAAGTGTAACGGCTACCCTACCTTCCAGACCGGAATATGGTGATCATTACGGTGAAAGGCATAGGTAAGGCGGTGGATCCCTATCCGGGCAAGTTTCTGCACAGCACTTTACCAACAGTTGTATTGTTGGCAATGACTAATATTTTAACCTGTTATGAGCTGTCTGGCAGACCCGGACTAACATGCGATTCTGACAATTGGCACTGTAAACTCTCCGCTTTCGCCTCAAGGGACGTTGCGTGCAGAAATGTATGTATATGTGTGTGACTAGTTCATAGATATTATGTTATCCGCATATAGAGGTGGTGTTAGGGAAATTTCGGAATTCGCCTAGAACTGGTGAGCTCTCAGTACAGATTTGACGTGTTTGAAGTATGCATTAATGAGTATTTCTACCTGAAGAGTTTGCTAAGGAACACAAATTTAAATCGAAGCAAACCAATCAAATCAAAAATAAACAAACAACAACAAACAAATCAAAAAATTATATTATATCAAATCAAATGATATGATATAATATAATGATAAGTAAATTAACATTATATTGTCAGATGACAATAAAAGACCGTGATCCGACAATTTTTTTTCATATCATATATCCAAACCTTAGTGATTTTGTAAGCTGAAAAAAATGCTAAACGGCTTCGGAAGAAGGTAGCATTAATAGTTATTGTGAAAGGTTATTTCACAATAACTATTAAGGCCTTTAAAGTGCCATAATTGATTGGTTGCTGCAAAAAGTTTCCTAATAGTTAAGAATACGAACATATTTATTTCACAAAGCTCATAAAAAGGTTCTTGTAACGCGTCTATATAAATTTAAAAACTGCTACATGATCGGAAGAGGGTCACTCACAACTAGACCACAAGTTACAAAATAAAACACAATACTCACAAACGTCTCCAAATAACATACATTTTTTAATGTACTGGTATAAAAATAAAGCTTGGTAGCAATTCTAAGGTGTGTCAAAGACAAGACAGAAAAATTTGCTTTATGTCAATTTCTGACAATTTACTTATACATCTTAAATACTCGTTAATTGTCAAAGCTATGACGAATCGAAACTTGTTTGCACATAACATAACATTTTGTAAACAAAAGGTGAGATTAAACCATTCGAGAATCTATACCGATCAACTTTGACTTCATAGTAAACCGCAGTAATTTAAAATTCACAGTCGCCAATCGTTTCTCATACGTCTAAATTCTTGCGTTAAAAAAATTGCAGCTTTTACAATGAGACAAGGTCTGGCTATTCGTGAATCTCGGTCTTAAATGTTGTATTATATCACGTGGTGAATATCATGTACTTTCGTTAAATGACGTTGATGCTAGAAACACATAATCATGCTATCAGTGTTTATACTCCTTGTATATTGTATAACAGCACAATATCGCTAAATATTTGGTTTAGGTTTAAAGCGATTTATTTATTTGCTACTTGTATTTTATGATTACAATTATATCAATATTTGTACTTGTTTATGTCATACGACGTCATAATATTGAATATGTTTTTGTGATAATATATAACCGCAAAGAGCTGTGTCTCAAATATGTGATTTAAAAATTTTCACCTAATATATTCATTAATCACTTGTTTGTGTGTGTGTGTTTCAACACGCCAACAAAGAAAAATAAATAAAAATAAAATAAATAAATATCCCTGGACAAGTTACACAAATTGAATCTAACCTCAAAGTAAGCAAATTATATGCTTGTGTTATGGGTGTTAGTCAACGATTCTAATACATAGAAATACTTAAATAGATACCAGGATAAATTTAATAAACACCCAGACCCGGAAATGCAGACATCTAAATGTTCATCATGTTCATGTCACAAATGCTGCCCCCGTCGGGAATCGAACCCGAGCCACGCGGATGATCGGTGTAGTTAGGCGTGTACGCTAGCCACTCGACCAACGAGACGGTCAAAAATATCATTGTTATTTAAAGTAGTTTTTTTATGTTAATGATTTTTATTCGATTTTTTTTACGCTTTACAGACAGAAGTTTCTAAATTTTGTAATTTTGTGAGAAACATCTATTACCAATTAGCTGTCCTGCAAATTCTGTTTTGAGAAAAAATTAATTAATTGGTAATAGTATAGTCATACCACGTATGTTTACAAATTTTAGCGAGACTAGTAGCCATCATTTCATTTCTTCTCTTCATCATTTTAAGTATCTGCACGCGGATTTCCCCGTAGAGGTAGGCAGAGGCACAACCAGGGCAACCGCGACTAGCCGAAGATACTAACTCCCACAATGTGATAGGTGGCAAGCCTGTCGCCAACCGAGTAGGTATTCATCCAATCCCGAGCAACATCTTTTTTAATTAGAAAAACCACATTTTCTTTTGTTGCTTTACGTAATTAACTCTAACTTAAAGTAACCCTGAAGAGATAAGCAATGGCACGACCAGGACACCCATGAATAACCAATTGTTTTTACTACTAAATCTATAATGGCATATTAGTCTAATTATGCATCTGAGTAACTAGAACACTTACTTGTAATTTAATTAAATAACATCATTTAATACAGCCTTCCCCAAAGTGGGCGATAACGCCCCCTTGTGGGCGCTGGAAGCCTAGAGGGGGGCGGTATAAATCTTGAAAAAAATGTTTTTTTTTTTAAACTAGGCGCAACAAATATGTTATTGAGGTTATTGACAAGAAAAATTTATCGCCTCTGTGGTCTAGCGGTCCGGGTGTTGGACTTGACTGCATGAGGTCCCGGGTTCGAATCCCGGGTCGGCCAACAAAAAGAAAATTGGATTTTTCCA
>NJDC01008312.1:83552-106482 GCA_002245475.1 Calephelis virginiensis | reverse complement strand
GTGATAATAATAATGGTATCACAGACGGTACTTCCATATCACAGTTTTCTATACAATATGTACTCGTGACTATACACTAACAAGCCCACCCGGCGAACTTCGTGTCGCTTGACATTAACACGTACTAACAATTTGTATGGATTTAAGTAACTCCAGTTGCCTGGATTTTTATAAAAGACATAGCTAGTCATCTCATCCGCCTGAACGGATGCACCAATTTTGCTAATTCGTGTTATTTTAGTTATTGTCAGGAGAAGGATCATACGAAGAGAAAACCTGGAAAATTGCAAAGAAAAGTGGAAAAAATCAAACTTCATTTTTGTCAATACACAACTGTATGTATATAAGAAGATGTATTGGATATAATCATTGCAGCACGGATACCTTGTAAATTTTTGTTTTACAATGTCCAAGCTAAATCCCTAATTAGAGAAAACAAATTATTTACTTCAATTTTCCAAGTTTAAACTTCACAGAAACTGTCCAACTTTAACAGCTGCACTGAAAATTAACCAAATAGCATTTACAGTGGCTATTTAGAATAGAACCCTTCTATTTATATGTCCAAACCAAGAGTTTGAACTTTAAATAGAACTTTCATAAATTTTACCTCAGAATTTTGAACTTGCAACTTCGTCGCTCGCTGACTTTATTTAAGATAATGAAGGTGCAATTCACGAGATGTAACTTTATATTCCCTTCTTATCAATTATACATCGATAGCCATATCTATTATATACATTTCTAGTTTTTTCTTATGATGAGGTAGCGAACAAACTTAAGACCCTCCTGATAGTAAGCTAAGGACCATAACTCACCGAGGCGCCATGGCGACGTGGCCAGCGACGTCGCCAACTAGTTCGTATTGAGATGTATGACGGCTAACGGACTTGGTGACCGAATGGCGACGCTTTGACGACGCAGAAATGCTAGACCTAGTCATGGCAACGTCGCTGGCCACGTCGCAATGGCGTCCCGGTGAGTTATGGCTCTAACTGGCTACAGACATAGACACCGTATACGTTGTAGGTGCGTTACTCTCTTGTGGTTGTGTTAAGCTAATCATTATGCGAATCGACCGGCTACCTGACCTTCCAGACCGGAACATGACACTATCATCGTGATGACAGGAATAAATAAGGTGGTGGATACCTATCAGAACGTATTGCAGCACTCTACCCCCAGTGATCTTGTTAGTAATGATAGAGTGGCTACTCTTCGTGGCTACGCCAGTTCTTCTTTGATACTGAGTAGCAAAAATCCATCGATACTATGCGGCCCGACCAGGCCATAGACTTAGAATATACAAGATCAACGAAGCGTAGGAGCGAGAAATCCTTATCAATTACAAATTGGCTTAGAGGAAAAGAGAGAGAGTGAGTCAGGTACCGATGTGACAATATTTGCGCTGGTAAGAGCTCATGACGAACCATATAATTTATGCTCGCATTTTAAGCTGCCTAGCATGAAGGCAGATATTCTACATGCGAGACCTGAACCAACACGGATGAAAATTCTAAGTAATACTTTACATTTTTTACTTAAAAATTATACCAAATGTTTCTTCTAGGTTCTCTCTTTTTTTAAAAAGTCATATTGCCGTAGGTACCACATAAACCAGTGCAACCATTTGATTGTTCCGGGACAATAATCTTCCATTTCAATTTTATTAGATTCGGTTCAGCAGCTTGGCAATAAAAGCATAGCTTATGCTATTTGTTATAGACTTTTCATTCTCTTATTTATAAAGTTAGATACATTTTGTCACTTTGAAAGTTCAGTTTTAACCGATTTCGATACAAGGAAAATTGTTTTCATTTACGTTATTCGATATCTCCGTTATTTGTAATCCGATTTTAATGATAATTTCAAATGCCCAGCCTGGAAGTGAAAATTGATGAAAACTGTCAAATGTATATTTCTATAAATTTTAAAGAAAGAAATAATTTCGCCCCAGACAGGATTTTAATCTGTAACCTTTCATCTCAAGCCGACGAATCTTATGTATATAGTCTTATATATTTTAGGAGTCGTAAAATGGATTATTATAAATTTACATACATTTAGTTATTATAAAATACAATTATTAATTTATCATTCAATCGTTACATTGGTCGAGGTGCTAGCGTAGCAGGTTCGATTCCCGACGGGGTAGACATTTGTATGGTAAACATTTAGATGTCTGCATTTTCTGGATGCTTATTAAATATATTCTGGTATTTATTTATATATTTCTATGTCTTAGAACCGTTGATATAATTTTATATTAATATTAATTAATTCATGCATGCATGCCTTTTCGCATTTTAACACCAACATTTTCTTTCAATCACACCTCTTCTCGAATCTCACTGTTACAAATGCAGTCAGCGAGCGTTACACCACAGATTTTCCGTAGTGCTCTGATTTCGACCGCATTTATCCTACTTTCATGGTCTTTCTGACATACCCAACTCTCGCTTCCATACAACAACGTTGGAATAAGCACAGAATTATGCAAAGCGAGTCTAGCTTTTTGACTCAAAACCTCGCTTTGGAATAGCTTATCCAACGCTCCATTCACTCTATTCCCTGCACTCACTCTCCTCTCTACATCCGCGGTGTACCTTCCATCCCTGCTAAAAGCACAACCAAGATATACGATTTTTCATTTGTTCCAGCACTACATCATCAACCAAAACTCTTACATCCGTTCTGGCTACGTCTCTTTCAAACACCATTATTTTGGGTTTTTATCGCATTCAAATGTAAGCCCCTTTCTTTACAATCTCCTTCCATAACTGAGACCAGTGTTTGCAGCTCAGATAGTGTAGAGCCCAAAAGTACAGCATCATCGCATGCACCGTACGCAGCAGGGACTCGAATATCCCATAATCTGGCAAAATGTCCCAAAGTTCCTTACGTACAACCCTATCAAATGCTTTAATGAGATCCACAAAACCGCAGAAAACCTTCTAACCATCAGCCAGATGCTTCTCTACAATGTTGCGGAGTGAAAACACTTGATCCGTACATCCTCTTCCAGACCTGAAACCGCGCTGAGCCTCCCACAATGTTCCATCGGACATCCCTTGCATCCTCCTTTTAACTATTTTTCCATACACTTTTGATGCTAAGCTGATCATACGAATGGCCCTGTAACTTGAACAGTCCATCCGTGAACCCTTGCCTTTATACAAGGGCTTGATAACCACACGTCGCCAGTCGTCGGGTACTCTGCCGGTCTTCCAACATTTGTTACAAAGAACCCAGAAAGAGGCAGGATCCCTGGACGGCAGGGCCAGCAAGTTTGATCATTTCAGCTGTAACCATATCTACTCCCGCAGCCTTACCATATTTCACACTTCTTATCGCCCATTCAACTTCTTCCATCATAATGCCGTCAGATGCCTCCGCTATTTGTCATATGAGTACTCGGACCCAGCGGCAGCATCTTGGGCACATTCACACATACCTCCATAAAATTCACTCCACCGTTTTAACACCGAAGCAAAAACATTGGACCCCTTTTTACGAAAATTGCGCGGACGAAAGGATGTGAAATTTTGCACACTTATAGTTTTTGTGTAGGAAAGTGCAGAGCGCTAATATTTTTTAATAATAATGTTTATAATGTATATTAAACCAAGAAATAAAACATTACACACACTATCATGCATTTGACACACACAAACAAATATATTGACGATAACGATAAAAGATCACAGATGGCACACTAAAAAGCTTAGAAACAAAGTAGTTGGTCTTGAGAAATGAAGATGGCGTTCTTATCAACAAGATATTAAAATTTATTACGGTCGAATTTCGATCAATGGGCGACCACTAGTACACATAAATAGTTCAGTAAAGGCAGTAGACCGCATTGTTCAATTTTGAAGTAATAAATTTATTTTGTTACAAGCGTTAAGTTTGTTTTATTAGAAGAAGATAACACAAATAAGTATCAATTGCGAAATAATAATATACTGCTTAGCCTCGACAAACAAATCCCTTGTCTTGCAAATTGCAAATGAATATTAGAAGAGGAAACCCAAAAGCATTAATCTTAGATTTGATTGTAAATTATGAGCTGCTTCGCGAGAGCCGAGAACCCATCGGTACATCGTAAAGCTAGGATCACACAAGCCCTGCTATTTATACTTTACAATTTATACTGATAAGCAACGATTTGTGTTCCACTTATAGTTAAAGTTTTTATTTGGAACTAGCTGAGGCCGCGACTTTATCTTCGCGGATTTTAGTAGGAAAATCTTTAGGTTTTTAATTATTTAGTTAATTTACAAATGTTCTAAGATAACGCTTGGAACAACTTTAAATATTCATATTTTAAAAAGAAGAAACACTTACACTGTTACACGTTTCATTTATGTTTTATCACTACATAGTATAAAACAAAGTCGCTTCCTCTATCCTCATGTCCCTTTGTATGCTTAAATCTTTAAAACTACGCAACCGATTTTGATGCGGTTTTTTAATAGATAAAGTCATTGAAGAGGACGGTTTATATGTATATTTCATAACCGTGCTAAGCCGGAGCGGGCCACTAGTTTTTCAATAAATATACTACCGATTTCGCTTATTATCATCAGCATCATCATATTATCAGTATTATCAGGGTTAATACTTAAATCAAAGATTTTTTTCCAAAAAAGTGTTTAAAAAAATTAAAAAAATAAAGCGACTCGTTACAAAGAAAATACTTAAGACCTGAGTCTCCTAAGTTGAAACAAAGTTTGGTTACAGCGGAAGACTTTAAACTCTTCTACAATCACTTTGAAAACTAATTAGAAGTTTCAGTGCATCCCTGAGATGCCGGGATTAAGAATTCGGTCAGGTCTCGGGTTCGGGAAAAATAACTTCTTACATTATACGAGCTTCCATCCCGATTGCTTCATCTAATTAATGTATTTTTTAGCACATTCGCTCATTATATTAAAGAAAAAAAAAGTACCTTCACGTCCATACCCCCAAAGAGGTAGGCAAAGGCACAACTAGTGCACACCCACGACTAGCCGAGGACACTAAGTCCCACAATGTGATAGGTGGCAAGCCTATCGCCAACCGGGCACATATGCAATTCCGAGCAACATTTTTTTTATTAGAAAATTTGTTTAAACCAAATTTTTTTTTGCCCGACCCGGGATTCGAACCCGGGACCTCATGCACTCAAGTCCAACACCTGAACCGCTAGACCACACAGACGATCTCATTATATTAAATAAATAAATATCCCTGGACAAGTTACACAAATTGAATCTAACCCCAAAGGTATACAAGAGAGAACTGGTGTGAAAGGAAAGTTAGAATAGAAAAGTCTCTGACTTTGTTAGAAGAACGGAGGAAAAAATATCCCAAAGTAAGCAAATTATATGCTTGTGTTATGTATGTTGATGGAAGGATTACAACTATATGAATGATGCTTAAAGCATCAACCTTACATTACATTGACCTTAAAATTAAAAACATCAACCTAAGATGCTTTAAGCATGATCCAGTCGGTTGTAATCGCGCCCAAACACGCCTTATACAGGATGTCCAGTAATTAATGGATAACCCTTTAGCTGTGGCTAGCTCGACTGATGCCCTACTGGTAAAATAAATATGACTTTATTAATAATATATAAATATAGAGCATAAAACTTTTTTCAAAACTCAAAAGATTCCAGTTCCTGTACATTACAAGTGATTGGAATAATATATACAACCTTCGCCTCGGGAAAATTTCAAAGTCAAGCCTCGTTAGTTCTTCATACACTTAAATTATGTTTTGCCCCAAGGCAAACTTTATCACAATAACTTCCAAAACTAATTACAACTTTGTAAGTTCATGCTACAGCCAAATTAGGGCACGTCGAGCATTATTATTTAGCACCACCTCTGTGGACGAATAGTTCAATGTTGGCATTGACTACAACAAGTTGCGGGTTCAGAATTTGAAAAAAACTTTACTTGCATTGACATCACAAGTGGTGCTTGTGCGCGTTGACATTTTTAAACTACCGTCAAATTTAGATAACGGGCTCACATTGAGAAGATCCGTCAAAAAAACTCAGCGGGCTTCTCTTTTTTAACATCTATAGGGTGTCAAGGGTATCACAGATGCATGTTACCTTCAGGAGACCCGTGTGCTGTCTGCTGGCTTCTATCATGAAACGAAAAAAAAAAGGATAATGATGGGAATTTAGAAGTTCCTATGATTACCTTTCACATCCATCATCATATCATCTCCATTAAATCATAACATTTAAATGTCATTAAACTAAATGGACCTAGTCGGGTCACAAGTCCCACGTGGGCAAACACGATATTGTAAGTTAAATAAAATCTTGTGATAAACAAATTACTACAAAAATTCAAAAAGTCCTTTTTGTATTGAATCAGGCAGGCATCACCGCGAAACGTACCTTATCGAGTACCTGCATTAGGCATTAATACCGTTTTATAGTACTCTATATAAGATCTCCCGTCACAGTGTACGTGCTCCTAAACTACTTCTATATGAAAAGATCAACGAATAAGAACACGGATCTCTTGATGGTTAGAGGCAATCGTGGCCTAAAGACACTTAAATGTTGTAAGGGAAGTAACTGTCTTGTGTACGGGACTTCAGTATATTTTTTTTTATGAAATAGGAAGGCAAACACGCCGACGGATTTCCTGATGGTAAAAAATTCACGCCGCCTCGTGACACCAAATGTGGTAATGGTGCGTTGCCAACCTGAGGTCGGGATGTTAGGCCTCGAGCAAAAGTAAGTTTACCGGCTACCTTACCCTCCGAACCGGAACACGTCATGACGTTATGGCGGCAGGACTAGTTAAGACGGTGATACAAATCCGAGCGAGTCGCTGCGAAACTCTAACACCTAGTCAGATGTCACGGTGTTAGTGACGGTAAGCCTATGCTCGTCTTTTACGAGCTGCCTGGCAAGGAAGGCAGATATTCTGCAAAGGAGCTCGGATCAACATGGTGAAAATGTGCAATTCTACCGGCTACATTTGACAGTTATTAGAATAGGTGAAGTATATTTCATACCACTAGGTGATACACTTAGCGGAACATCGTTTTCTGGGTCAGCGAGTGTTATAAATAACTTTAAAATAATGCCCTTAAAATATTCTTGTTTCTAAGAATCTAGTGATAAATTATGATATAATATCCCCTCTTGAGTTTCTGCAATGCAGCTCATCCATTACAAAACCACTTGGTATTCCATATAACACTTTATATGTAGAATATTAAATCAGGAGAATTCTAGAAGTTTCACCTATAAATAAATACAAATTGATTTTTAAAACTATGATGATTCGAAAACTGCAAAAACCAACTATAGCCATTTCATTAGGTATCACGTTGCGATTTAATAATTATATCTTTGAAAAATAGCAAATGTTTTCAAAACAGTCCAACACAAATTTTATCAACATTCTACTGGTAGCTTTTTTGTTTAAAACCACTAGTCGGATCTAAGTCACTGGCAAGAAAACTAATATAGGTCCACCTCGGAATCATGACCCATCCTCCTAAAGAAGAACCATCAAAATCGGTTGACTTTTGGCCGAGTAATAACGTAACAGACATACAAAAAAAAGGTACTATCGAATTGAGGTATTAATTTTTTTTTTTGAGTCAGTTATATATCGGGGTGTGTGTAGCATCTATTCCAGAAATAAAATTTCTGCAGAGTTTAGTGCGTAGAACACCTCTTATTTCATTGGACGTCAACAAGTCGAGTGGACCCGATATATCCCTATCTATCCCTCCGATTGTTCTCAAAGTGTGTGCTCCTGAGCTGACACCGGTTTTAACGCGATTCTTCCGGCTCTTTTGTTCACCAAGCATTGTACCGAGTTCATGGAAGACCGCTTTAGTACACCCGATCCCTAAAAAAGTTAACCGCCCGGATCCGTCCAATTACCGGCCCATAGCTATAACTTCCTTGTTTTCCAAAGTTACGGAATCCATAACAAACTGCCAACTGTTAAGGTACCTAGAGGAGCACCAGCTGTTAAATTATAGTCAATACGGTTTCCGTCATAATCGTTCAGCTGGTGATCTTCTGGTTTACTTAACACACCGATGGGCGCAAGCAGTCGAAAGCAAGAGAGAAGCATTGGCTGTCAGTTTGGACATAGCGAAAGCCTTCGATCGGATGTGGCACAAGGCGCTTCTATCGAAACTTCCTTCTTACGGTTTTCCTGCGAAATTAAGTACACGGATCACTAGTTTTTTGACTGAGCGTTAGCATCAAGGTCGTTGTTGACTGCATGTACTAGAAGTCCAAGCCTATCAATGCTGGTGTTCCCCATGGCTGTGTGATTTCTCCTACTTTGTTTCTTCTGCATATCAATGATATGTTGCATATTAATAACACTCATTGCTATGCAGACAATACTACTGGGGAAGCCTTATACTTTGGCCGACATAATATATCTTTGGAACATATCATCGAGAGCCGGAAACAACTTGTGTCTAAAGTTGACAATCCTTTTTAAACTGAAATTTGTTTTGGGGCCAGCAGAATTTGGTGCAATTTAACCCTAGACTCCCTTTGTCACATCTCCTTTGATTTGATGAGATGAGATTTGAGAGCGTTTACTTACCTGACACAGCCTGCATTGGTATACTCGGCGATGACATTTCAAGTGATGTTCAATTTTGTGGTCATCCGGAGGAGAAGGCTAAAATAGCCTCTAAAAATCTTGGTGTGCTCAGTAAAGCGAGACAATATTTCAAGCCGGCCCATAGCTTACAACTATACAATGTGCAAATTCGGCCTCATATGGAGCACTGTTCTCAACTCTGGGCAGGATCTTCACAGTACCAGCTCCTTCCGTTTGACCACATTCAACGTAGAGCAACTCGACTAGTCAATGACCGGGCAATTACCAATCGGCTTGACGCCTTGGCGTTGCGTAGAGATGTTGGGTCACTCAGTGTTCTCTCCACATCTATCATGGGGAATGCTCTGAGGAGTTGTTTGGTTTAATTCCAGCCGCTGATTTCCACCTCCGGACATCGTGTCAGAGCTTAAAGTATCATGTCCATTATCTCGATGCGTGGCGATCTACTACTGCGCAATTCCAAAGACATTTCTTACCCCGCATAATACCTTTGTGAAATCAGTTACTGAGGGTGATATTACCAAACGACTATGACTTAGGAACCTTCTAGAAAAGAGCGAACTTATTCCCTAAAGATCGGTAACGCATCTGTGATACTCCTGGTGTTGCGGATGTCTGTGGGCGGAGGTGATCACTTTCATCAGGTGACCCACTTGCTCATTTGCCTCCTCTTGTATAAAATAAAAAGTTAATAAACTGTAAACACCTACAAGCCTTTCTCGTAAGTGTTCACAGATTAAACATTACATCGGTTCAGTCATATGGAAAGAATTACAGATGAAATTGTCAAAACTGGCATATTATATGCGAATTTGATTAGATTAGACCCGGGGAGATCAAGGTTGACATTTTACGGACAAACTCCGAATTCGGCGTGTTTGTATAAAAAGAATAATGAGTATGGAGGAAACTAGGTAGGTCTGTAGAACTTGTGACACTTGTCATGTGATACCTTCCCACAAGAGTCAGCGCAAAAACATGTATAAAATACGTAATGTCAATGATACGCTCAAATGTACTTTTGCTAGTAATCGACTCGAAACGGTATTTTATAAAAAAAAATGTTACTGGCTCTTGGTACTAGATACTCTCGACCGAACTCGCAAGGGACTTGGCGTATGTTATTGTTATGCACACTTAAAACTTATAGAGAATTTTTTATTAAGTGTTGCTTAGCTAATTTGAAAATACTGATTTTTCTACATACGAACAAGCAGACTGAGCCTGTGTGCCTCGAAGAGTTAGGCAAAGGTATAACTAGAGCAAAAGCCAAAGATACTTTAATCCCACAACATGATTAATGGCAAACCTATGCCCAACTAGCACTTATCCGATCACTGTCAATGTTGTTTTTATTAGAAACTAGCAGTGGCCACAAATTCGACAGCATGGAAACTAACAAAAAAAATTAAAGTAAGTAAGTAAAGTAGCCTTTAATAGTTAAAGTTGACACCGGTCTAACCGTTTCAGAGATTAACATGAACAAACAGACATAGAGACAAAAATTGTAAAAAAAAAGTTTAATTAAGTTGGCAAGAATTAATAAAGTTAGTTGGCGATTCTTCGACTAGGTTAAATGTACTTTGGACTATTTTAACTCTTTTAATTAAATTTAATTTAAAATTATTATTAATTATAGTAATAACATAATTAAAAATCAGTGATAAAGCAATATGCTTTAACAATATTATATACTGAGTATTTTTGCCATTAGCAACCCAGCGCTGCACACTGCGTCTATAATATTTTTGGATATATTTAATTGTTATTTTTATCTACATTTTTTTTCATTGTAATGTGTGTAATAAATGTGTATGTTAATAAATGTTTTGTTTCTTTTTTTCTTTCTTATTTACAATTAAATTTATTTTTTTATCTTAATTTTAGCTTATTCCGCTAGCAAACGACCAGGTTGTGACATGCCAGGAAAGTCTTATTTATCAATTTAAGAAAAAGCAAAATATATTTGCCAAATAATTTGTAGAAATATTTACATTAAACTCAAAGGGTCTCGTAATTTGATTTCAAATCCACCTCAACCAATTGACAACTTAGTGGGGTTAAGTAAGTGTATTACGGATTAGTCCAGTCAATTAAGACCAAAACACTTGGATTTTGTAAGAAATGTTTTAAAATATAGATAAGTAAAAAATAAACTTACAACGATCGCCTTTTTAGTCTAAAAGCATGTCACATGTCTGCCTAGGGATAGTTATATAAGATAAAGCTAAAAGATCGCTTACCTATATATGTGGCAACAGAACATGTGGCGTTTGCGTGACATAGCGGATAAATTGTAAGAAAGCTGCCTAAAATACTTTCGTAGTTTGCGAAAACCGACTGCCTACGTGAGTTATTTTTGTAGTCAGTCAGATTTGGTGGTAATCCTGCTGCGTCTCATCCAGAGAGGTACAATGTCGCCTTGACTTTAGTATATTTATTCTGGTATCTATTTAAGTATTTCTATGTATTAGTATCGTTGACTAACACCCATAACACAAGCATATAATTTGCTTACTTTGGGGTTAGATTCAATTTATGTGATTTGTCCAGGGATATTTATTTATTTATTTATATTTATTGCTACACAGATCGAGATAAAAAATAACTACCATTTAACTTGAAAATTAGTAGGTTATTAATTCGACTTTTTTATATTTGTTTCATTATTACTCAGACAATAATTGTTTATGATGACTCTTTTTGAAAAGGTAGCTAATGACTCCGAGTTAGTTCCACCAAAAAAATTTTCAATGTCGCACTACTGGTTAACGCAAACATTTACATTTCTGTCGATATCATTATCAGATGTCAGATCAGCTCAGGTACAATGGATTATAACCGTTAATAATGCTGTGACGCAACTTGTCCGAATAAGGATCTACCACCTTTCCTACTCCTGCTGCCATAATTAAGCTGTCCTGTTCACTGTGCCACAACACAGCGTTGTACCTACAACAACTACAGACACCTTAATTGTCAATAAGCCACGATTATCAGTAGAGTGTACACTTGTTTGTTATCTTATTTCATCGAAAATAATTACTTAAATGCAAAGGGATCGAAACCGCGCTACACTAAAGTCATTTAAAAAATACTTTGATTGACTGGACTATAAATGGGGTATAGTAAACAAGTTACGTACGTCTTGCATCAACGTCCACAAAAATGTAGCTTTAGGCAAATCGTTTTCGCTTCTGATTGACGGTTTACTGCTTCGGTGGCTCCTAACTGCCACTCACGAATTATGGGATAGCTATATTATAATGTATAACGCATAACGCAAAATATGTCTTAGGTTTCTTTTGAAATAAAATGTTTTTTTTATTGAGCATAACTCAAAAAACACTAGTTGAATCTCGCCGCTGTTAATAAGATGTCACCTTGGAATTAAGACCAACCTTTCAAAAAAATGAAACATTAAAATAAGTTGCGTCATTGGCCGAGTAATACCCTAAAAAATTAACAATAATTTTAAAATTAAAAATTTTCAATGAGCACTTGACAAAATCTATGTGTAACGCACACAAAAATTATCTATATCCCTTCAGTTTTCAAAACAAAAATATCCGCAACAAAATCGGTCAAATTGTTTTTCTGTCAGGGGTTAAAACCCCTTATTTAGCATCGGAGGTAAGAAAAAAACGCATCATAATTGTTTGTAAGCTATGATGCCACAGACAAACACACATACAAGTCAACAAACAAACATTTCTCTTCTATGATCTGCTTTAGGACAGGGTTTCCCAAACTATGGGTCGCGACCCACTGGTGGGTCGCAAAAGAATATTGAGTGGGCCCTGCCTGTAGAATAACACACTACCCTACCGATAACACACCATAAATCCAACAATTTAATTCTTCTAATTCTAATGTACTTATTTAATCAAGACTTAATTAAATAAATGAATTATTAAAATGATAAAAATTTGTTCTACCTTAGTCCTTTATTCATATTGGTAACAGTTAAATAAAAGGTCCTAGAGGTGGGTCCCGTGTTTGGGAACGTTTTTAATGGGTCGTAGCCTAAATAACTATGGGAACCACTGCTTTAGGAGAACTGCAAAAATTTAAAAACATGCATAATACCGTAACTTTAAAACTATAGTCCATTGGCCATCTCATGTAAAATTAAACACGACCTTGTCATCAAGTCATCAGAAAATAGCAATAGATCTAGTAAAGACGAATCGAATGAACATAAACTCGACAGTTTTACCAGTAAGCATTTTAAGGCTACGTCTTCTATCTTGGAGCTCCATCATCAGACCAGGTCAGTTGTGCCCGCATACATTAGTGTTTTAACTGTAAGGTCTCACATAAGTTCAAAGTGATTTAAATACCCATAATTTATGATATTTATTCTGATGCTTGCATATGAGCTGCTGACCATCAACTCCTCAACAGATCTCCATAAATGATAGAAAAAAACTATCTCAATCACGACAGTTCTCAAGTTTGTGTTTTAGATGAACCGCAAAAATTGCGAAACAGAATACAGCAACTTTTAAACTTTGATCCATTAGCCAGACCCCAATTCAATCATCAGGTCCTTATCATTAAATCCTCGTCAATAGAAAATATGAACTGATCTTGTAACGGTGAATAGAATGAGTCCAAACTCGATGGGTTTACCAGCAGCTGTATTTCAGGGTTACGTCTCTTATCTTCGAGCTCTATCATCAGACCAGCTCCGTTGTACCAGCAATCGTTAGTGTTAGATCTGACACGTGCTTAAAAATTAAATGAATACCCATAGTGGGTCTGATATCCATTCCGAAGCTAACAAAAAAGCTGCAAATGAGCTTATGACCTTGAACATCTTGATAAATCTTCATAAACTATAGCTAAGACCCACCTCAATCACAAAAAAACCACATCAAAATCCTTCCATCCGCTGAAAAGCCACGATGCACCAGACAAACACACAAAAAGACACGTCGAACTTATAACAGCTCTCGTTTAGCGTCGGAGGTTAAAAATATGTAGTCAAATTGATACCCTCCTTCTTTTTGGAGTCTGTTAAAAAGTAACGCTAGGTCTCTGTTACATTCTTTTAGAAAAAAATTATAAGTAAAGGCTGGTTAATGAAATAAATGAAGATGATAAAAGTAGCAAATAAAAGACCGTAGTAGTTTTAAGTTATTCTTGAAAATGCATAAATTTTCGTTAGTATTACATACATATGAAATTAACTCATAAAAAAACTTACAGGCCACTTCTTGGACAGTAACAAAGAACTATCTCAAAATCATGAACTACCACCTAAAAAGTATCATCAAAATCGGTTCGTTATTCGTCGAGCAATCGCGTAAGAAATCTACAAAAAAACATAGGGTCAAATTGAGAACCTCAGCTTTTTTGAGTCGGTTAAAAATAAAGAGCACGGGAAGGGTGTCGGCCAATAAGAATATTGGTAGCAAAGTGTAGTGCGCCATCTTACTCAAATGGGGATAATGAATCCTTAGCTATTCCTGACACCATAATCACACTGTCATGTTCCGGTCCAAAAGGTAGGAAGTGAACCCGGCCTTAGACGACGTGTCTATAACATCTATGGTGTCTTTCGGCCGCTTTTGTCACTTACCAGCAAAAGAGTACCAGTTGCAATCATATCACACATAAATGTGTGATATGATTGCAACTGGTACTCTTATAATATATAATATTACTTCAATCGTTGAAGTTCTATTATGTTCATAAATAAATAAAATGTTTTGGCTGTGATTTAAATGTACATTTTTATAGAAATATGTAACTTCTTAAAATTGACTAAATATTTGCACACCACAATGTGGTAGAATATTTGGTATTCTTAAATATCTTTATAACAACTTTTTAACACACATATTCTGCAAATAAATAATTTTCATTTCATTTCATTTCATTTCATTTCATTTCATTTTATTTCATTTCATTTCATTTCATTTCAAAATTCAGTCCCGAAAATTGCTTCTACTGATCAAGTAAAATAAAAACTTGTAAAAGACGACATTCAAGGCCTTAACCATGAATCTATACGTATATATATATCCGTTTCTGTGAGTTATTTATATGAAAACTTTTAACAGCGCCTCTATTGGTAACTAAGAGAAACAAATTTTCAGACCCAAAGTGTCATAGATTTCTACACGTAACTTACCGAACGTAATCTGTGGTAAATTGTAACATGTTCTCAGTGGTATTTTTATCCATCTTCGCTCAACCGAGCTTTCATCTAAAAAGTTCTATAAACCAATAATAATGTTCAATAACCCTCTACAAAACCTACAATTGACGCAGATTAGAACCATCTCGATTACGTCAGCTTCAAACGAAAATCCTCATCGAAAGCGATCCACTCGCTTAGGAGTTATGATGACACAAAAAGACATACGCATACATATACAAACACTTGAAACTTCATATTTCTTTTCAATCGGGTTTAAAACGCAATACAAATTTGGCAGCTTTTTGTTAAAAAAAATTATCTTTTGTCCACGTGTAATCAATGAACGGACAATCGTAGTTTGAAATTTGCAAAGTGAATTACATAAAATAGATCTTTCAGCACCCGGTCCCCATGCGGCGCGCCGTCTGCAGCCTGAGGGTTTAAACGAATGCACTATGCATGTTTACTCTATTTTAACCCTTTGCTTCATATTTGCAGAGACGCCTGAAAAAAGTTTACAATGTTTTGTTCAGTATTTAGATTTTTTCTCTTAAAATATGAAAAGAGAAGCAGACTTCATCTCCTCCAACTTTTTCGTGTGTGACTCCAGGTTCCGTGAGTAAAATAGACCACCGTCTTTCTGCAGCAGCTCGTAATAGTTAAATGGGTGATTAATAACAAGGCTAGTGGCGGTAGAGTGATACGCACCAGTTAACCCGGATAAAGATTCTTCGCTTTGTCTATACCTGCCACCATAATGACTCTGTCATGTTCCGGCCTGTAGGTTAGACGAATACGTGATATCTATGGATAGGTCTGCAAATATTATATTGAGACCTCTATTTTTTTTAAACTGAACAGTTATAGACAAACACTTCCAACGTGGTAACACGTGTCTGCCCCTGAAACTTGCAAAATAATAGAAGGATAAAACTATAAAAAATTATGATGTACATTAACCTGTAAACTTCCACTGAAAATTGATTTTAAGGCGACCTAGAACGTAGTTTTTTTAATGCATCACTAATCGTAAACTGCAACCACACTTTTGGACACACTATAAGAACTTTCATATTAAATTACATGGTGCTACGGAACCCTTCATGGACAAATTCGACTCTCACTTGACCACTTTGTGATGTTGCTAAATTTAGTATATAATGAAGTCATAGATGTATATGAAAATGTGTACATTAATGAGTACAACTTTCTGATCTTGAAAAGTTTCATACAGGACTACATAGGAATCATCGCCTATCATTTGAATAAAAAAAAAATTCGTTATTAACCAAGCAAAGTAATATACATCGGGTTAGGAACATACAAAAAAGATCTGACTGGGTGTCAATGGTATTCCCATTTTCCTCGGAAATACGTTTTTAGTTAAAAAAAAACATTTTTTTAAATTTGTTTACAAATTATTATGCTTATACATAGCATAGTATACACAATTTTTCCAATTTTCTTATAAAAAAAATGTTGCTCGAGATTGAATGTGTGCCTGGTTTGGCGATAGGCTTGCCACCTATTCTATTGTGGGACTGTCTTCAGCTAGTTTGGGTGCCCTGGTTGTGCCTCTGCCTACCTCTTCAAGGATATAGCATATAACCAAAGTGACTTCCTCTGACTCTAGGTCTCTATGTCCCTTTCTAAGCTTAAATATTTAAAACTACCCATAGGATTTTGATCCGGTTTTTTTTAATGAATAAAGTGATTGAACAGGAAGGTTTATATCGTTATTTTATACCCATGCGAAGCCGGGGCGAACCGCTAGTGTAACATTAGCGGCGAAATAAAACTTGCCCCTTTTTGAAGACGGTAAAAATTTCACTGATTTGTTAAAAATAAAATTTAACTAAACAAAAAATGTTTCAATTTTGGCCAGATTCATGTTTATAATTAACATCTATGCCTTTTTAAGGCATAAACTGTTAAAAAATACCAAATCCTATAACAGATTTCCCCTGCATTTCTCCCACCCTCACTCAAACAAGCTTATCGCTAAGATGTACTATTTGTCAAACTTATGACGATTGTATAGCATTGGTTTTTTTCATTAGAGACGTTTAAGATAATGTTTTGCTATTTCAACAACACCCTCCAACTACAGGTTGTTCAATAGGGGATCATGCAATCATAAATTTGTAAGAAAGTAAGTATCTTCACGCCCATATCCCCGAAGATCTAGGCAGAGGTACAACCAGGACACCCATGACTAGCCGAAGACACTAATGTGATAAGTAGCAAGCCTATCGTCAACCGAGCACATATCCAATCGATATGACTTTTTACTGGCAGATAACAGATATAATGAGTAACTCTAGCTACGATTATTTTAGTAAATTATTTTTTTTTTTGGTAATTTCCACACGGTTGAAGTCGCCATAGCTTGTGAAATATGTTCAGATAAAATACTAGAAATTGCATGAATCTAGTAATTGTCAACATAATGGTTATGGCGGTTGATATAAGTTTTAGGATTAGAAAATATTATGAACAGACGCTTGTTGTACTATCCTTTGCGAATACAGTTTTATAATGGCCCCTACTGATTAGCAAATTATATTTTCTGGAAAGAACCATCGGAACATCAACACCATCTATATCTAATATGACGGTAGGTATTGGTAAGGTGGTGGTCATCAAGGTGAGTATTCAAAACTCTACCACCTATTTTTGTTAACGAACGAACCAACTTAAGAGGTCAGCTCTTGCGACCAGCTCGTTTCAAATATATTCATAAAATATGAATCATAAAAAACAAAACTTAATTGCTTAATTTGTAATCCCCAGCGGAAAAAGGGGGATGTTATAAGTTTGACGTGACTATGTGTCTTAGACCAACGCAGATATACATACATCTGTGTTTGTGTGTCTATGGCTCTTGTTAAAGAGTATTTATATACCTTGGTCTATGGCATCATAGCTTTTAAATGGATGGACTATTTTTGATGCAGGTTTTTTGTTTAATCTCTGACGTAAGCGAGATAGTTTAGATACGTATAGGTTTATTACATGTAGGTTTTGTTCGAGTTATTGATTTTGTTTTAATTTTAGTGTTATACTATTTGCCGAAATATTTTTCACTAAAATATCACCTAACTTAGTTGTGATAATAGTTATTTACAAATTCAAACTTATTGGGGGATCTTTTCGACTCTGATACTCCGAAGTTGTGCGCGCATCACTTCTGACGATTTGCGTCCGCTGTAGAGTGGAGTTGCATGACGGGATCGCAAGATGTAGCACCGGCGGGACAGTGGACGTGTGCAAAACTATGCCCATAGCACCTATACCTGTCAAAGGGGAGGAAACCCTGTGTTTTAATCTGTAGGAGTCAGACATGTTCCCCCGAACGTGGCAGGTATGAGGATTTGAGCGAGCAAAAAAAAAGATTAGTGAGTTCTACTCACTGAAATTTTTACCCATCTGATTTTCTAATAGCCAGCTCGTAAAAGGCAAGCACAAGCAAAAAATATCGTTACCAACAAGACTTACTCTTGTTGTAGAGTGATGAGTAGCAGCTTTTTTGGTAGTGATCCCTTGCTTGCTCCTACCGTCTAGTGATTTAGCCGTGTTCCGGTCAGGAGGAGAAATATACCAGTAGACTTGCATAATAGGCCTAACTAACATCTAGCTACAGGACACCCACCTTCTAAACATCTATTGTTACGGTTGTCTCTTAATGTCAGGAAAGCTGTGTGCCTGTTTGGTGGCCTGTCATATAAAAAGACAAACTTTTGAAATTATAACATTACGTATAAAAAAAATTGTCTTGTCAGTTTCATTGTGGATTCTACTAAAAAGCTTCACCAATTGATAATGCACTAACGCTTCTCAAAATTTGAGCAATATGTATTCGATTTTTTAATTAAATATGCAATTAACATTCAATATTTTATTTGTTTAACACCGTATTTTTCTTCTTTTTTCTCTTACTTTATAGATTGTGCATTCCATATATGTGTAATTTATTTATTATTATTTTATTGGCAATATACGTATGATGAATGTATTTTTGTAATTTAGTGCATATTATTTGTATGTATATTGATTATACTTTATTTAACATGCATGTTGTATATGAAATAAAACAATATATTTATTACATTAGCATAAGTTTTGTTTTATGAAGCCCCACCTTAGTTTTTTTTAATAACATAAATTGTCTCCTTCACCCTAAGGTTGTCTGGCAGAGATCGCTCTAAAGCGATAAGGCCGCCTTTGTGTACCTAATTTAAATATTGTTATAAGTGAAAGAGTGTGTATTATTTTGTAAAATTTTGGTGTATAATATAATGTCTTCATTCTTTCATTCATTTAATTATAATAGTGGAAAAGGTCCTTAACAGGACGCAGATGGCACCACAGCTAGCTTTCAGTTTATACGAGTGTCGATCCACGCTGTGCGGTTTTGGAACTTGCTAAACAATGCTTAAGGCCCACCATCACTGTTTCCCGAGTTCTATATACAGCCACACCTCCGTCATTATGTTAAACCTGAATGATTATCAGTCTATGTTTCTAGTATATGATCAGACAATGAACAAACTTACTTCTAATGGTGAGACATGTTTCAGGTGCGTTGAGATTTTGTGACCAGGATGTACGATTAGCGCTTCAAACACAAATAGAAAGGTTTTAGGTACAAACTAACAAGTTATACAGGGTTACACTTTTTGTAGCTACACTAAAGCGACGGGACTTTACTTTAATAAACCTTATAATTATTACTAAATGATATATTTTTATTCATTTGCCTTAAGTTGCACACATACTTAAATATCTTTGTTAAACTAACCATATCGATTTCGGTCTCACGCACACTTGGAAACAATACAAGTAAACCGCTAGCCTTTTCGAATTCAAGAACAGGACGAATAGAGGAAAAAAAAACCTCCCACCGACCACGACGAAGTGAAAGATATTATCAAAGATCTTCACAATAGAAAGGCCCCGGGGCCTGACAGTATTTCAAACAGGATAATTAAATATTTTCCTACCACGCTCATATACCTACTAGTAAACATCTTCAATGTACTACTAGCAGTGGAAAGAAGCCACCGTCATCGGAATACATAAACCAGGTAAACCCCGTAACCTCGCGAGTAGTTACCGCCCGATCAGTCTTATCAATTCACTGGGTAAAATATACGAGCGTCTTATCTACGCCCGCCTTAAGACAGTCGTAACCGAGAAACATTTGTTAATGACTGAGCAATTTGGTTTCCGGGCAGCCCATTCAAGTACAAATCAAGTGTACCGCCTCACTGAGCACATACTAGAGGGCCTGAATAGACGACTACCCTTATATACGGGTGCGATATTCTTCGATATGGCCAAGGCGTTCGATAAGGTCTGGCACAATGGCCTAATCTACAAGCTCTACGAAATGGGCGTGCCAGACAGACTAGTTTTCATCGTACGAGACTACTTGTCGAATCGTAAATTCAGATTTCATGTAGAAGGTACTCTCTCTAGCAGTAGGCCTCTAGAGGCGGGAGTGCCACAGGGCTCGGTGCTCTCACCTATATTTTACACCCTCTACACGAATGACGTACCCCGACTGCCGAGCGTCCACGTAGCCCTCTTCGCGGATAACACGGCTCTATATTTAACCCTCCGTTGCGGTAAACAAATAAGCTGTAACCTCAAAAACGCGGCCACTCTCCTGGACGACTGGTTCAGGAAGTGGCGTATAGAAGTGAACCCCGATAAAAATGCAGCGGTTTACTTTAATCGAGGTCTCAAACCCGATTGGTTGAGGCCCAGGCGTAGCCCGGGCACCATCAAACTGTTCGGGAGGGTGAACCCCTGGGAAAACTCAACAAAATACCTAGGGGTCACTCTAGACAAAAATATGTCGTTCGAACCGCATACCAGTATTACGCGCGTCACAAACAAACTTAGCCGTCTCTATTATCTTATTAATAAGAATAGTAAAATGTCACTTCGTAACAAAGTGACACTTTACAAAACTTGTATTAGACTCATTTAACATAATTTCCCGTCCCATCTCAAAAAGCTACAAGTAGCCCAGAATAGGTTCATGCGAACTGCCATGGGTGCCCCGTGGTACGTTCGCAACGAGGACCTACATCGCGACTTCGATTTACCCACTATAACGCAGCATTTCAAAGAACTATCAGAACGTTATTTTGAAAAAAACGGCTGCCCATCCGAATCCGGTGGTAGCATCCGCGTGTGAATACACACCGGTTGCGAACGCTTCCTCCAATCATAGAAGACCTCGCCACGTGTTATCGGATCCTCCGGACCCAATAACCGCGGCAAACGCTATTGTCCCAACTCCAAACCGGAACACCACAAACTCACATCACAATAACATTACACTACACCGTCGCCGCCGGTCTCGGCAACGAAGACCTCTCTTGCGCCCGGCGCCTAACGCCGAGCGACGAGCCGCCAATATTCCTCCATCAAATCCACCCAGTAACCAGAACGCAGCACCAAGTCGAGGTACGGTCTCCCGGGAGACAGCCCTTGGTGCTGGCGTTGTAGGTAACAGCCCAATCCATTGAAATAATGATGTCTCGGGCTGAGCGCTCTGCTCGGCCCACAAAGTTCGGTGAAGTTGCAAAAAATCGCGAGATTAGCAACAAATTAGTCATTCCAAAAAAAAAGGATAAAAAAAACAAACGACCCACTAAATTTTGATAAACGGCTAAAAATTGATAACACTTTCGAGCTATGAAGTAAAAAAGACATGATAAAAATAAAACTTACTATTGTGATCCGTCGCAAAATACAAGACGCATAGATATAATAACGTAAAATAAAACATTCGGTATATTTCCAGCGATACCAATTGCTTGCGTAGGCTAATGAACTCATAACTGGTACCATTTTATAGGTACAACATAGCATGGAAACAAAATATTTTAAGGACTATTTTAATCGAATGTTTATAGAAGTATATATTAAAATTTAGGACTTTCATCAACTTTAGCTTTTGTATGTCAAAATTTGGCCGGTCTTTTAAATGTAACCCTGTATAACAACACCTTGCATTTCACTTGGAAGTTCCAAATAAGGATTATTGTACATTAACAGTAAATAGCTCTAATATGAAAATTTGTAAAATAAAAATGACTAAAAGTTTAATTACAATTTATAATATAATAATTAATAGAGAAGTTTTGATTGATTGGTTATTGACTATCGGCCAATGTTAATAATCAATCCTAATCCAAAACTTGCTGTCCAAGATTGATATTTTGATCCATTTTTATGTTATCGCTTGCCAATAACATATCTGTGGACAGGATAAATATGGCAATTAGGTATGGGATAGGCCGCCGGATACGCAGCTATCTAGATTGCTTGAAATCCATTAGATTGAGATACATTATTAACATTGGCCGTAAATTAATTAAAGTAAGAAGCAACTGATTAATGTAAGCATATCGTAACAGATACAGATGAATAAGCCTTTATTTTGCTGATTCTGAGTTAGCAGTGTAGCTGTAGTGTCGAGAAGTCTTCCAAATGACTCAGAATGTGACAAGCCTAACTATTGTTCCCACCACCCACCACCGCGACCAGACCACGAATAAAGTAATATAAATTGTCACATCCTTCGCATGTGACAACCCTATGTAAAGCTCCCATCACCTGCCACTGTGACCAGACGCTTAAACACAATACTAGCGAATAATTGACATCTAGTTACTAATAAACAATGAATTAATGTATTGGATTCGTTTATTTTTTTTTTCGAAACTAAATGTTAATAGTATCTCTTAGTATTTGACCCATTTATGTTTTATTTGTCTTTTACAAGATAGATATAAAAAGAAGTTGCATATGGATATAAATAAACAAAAAGTTTTTATACGTGTAAGAAGGAAAATATTGGTAAGTATGACATTTTTTTTTAATTTTTTTTTATTACACTAAATTTTAACAATTTGCTCCAGAAGCAATCTCAAGTTCCACATATTAAACTGGCTATGAAATAAAAGCTATAAACTTCTTATTGCTCTACCCGACCTTTTTGAATAGCGAGAGGAACACAAGTGGTCCTTAAGAATAAATTGCTGATAAAAATAGTACATACGCGTACTCGGGTTTCCATATTTTTACTTTATTGTCTATGAAGAGGTTATGTGGAAACTTCATATTAAACAATAATTG